>JAWQFJ010000614.1:40000-42500 GCA_034096865.1 Theodoxus fluviatilis
AGACAAAGCCAGAAGCTTCAAAGATCCGTTAAAACATGAGAAAAAGAAACCACACTTTACTGGCAACACACTTGGCACTTTGGTTACAATGGTCTCTGTCACGTGCCAAAGACAAATGGGGAAAAAAGCGAGAGAAGTCAACGAAAGAATGACATTGTGCAGGGACTCATGAGAGCGATAACTATTTGTTCTCCAATTTTTTATGTGTATCATTGTTACAAACAACTTATTGGTCACTTCGTTGTTGTCGCTGTTGTTTTTTGTTGTTGAATTGCATTCTCCGCCACATTGACAAATTTGTATCTTTCATGTAGTTCCGCATCTACATACATAACTTTAGATAATAATGAGTGGAAAACTAAAGAGTGCGGATAAAGCATTCGATTTCGGGTGTATATGATTTTTTAAGCAGAAAAAATGCATGGAAATAGGCATTGCCTGAGACCCTCTTGACCAAGAAAAGTCACACATGCACACAAAGTCCGCCACACGTATCTCTGGCTACTTACAAGAAAACAACCGCAACCACATTCTTTCATTCCTATTTGTATGCAACAGTGCCCGGATGCAAGTTTGCTAAGTCCACTTCTGCTCTGGAACACTTCGGGTAGATTGCCCAAGTAGAACACATCTTAAGTGATTTTGGAGATTTGCAAAGTGTCCGAAATTCGAAGTACTTCAGTGATCGTGTTCTTCAAAGTCCGGTGTACATTTGGACGGTGTACACTTGGACGGTGTACACTTGGACGGTGTACACTTGGACGAAGTACGCTTGGACGGTCTACACTTGGACGGTGTACACTTTGACGGTGTACACTTGGACGGTGTACACTTGGACGGTGTACACTTGGACGGTGTACACTTGGAGGAAGTACACTTGGACGAAGTACACTTGGACGAAGTACACTTGGACGAAGTACACTTGGACGGTGTACACTTGGACGAAGTACACTTGGACGGTGTACACTTGGACGGTGTACACTTGGACGGTGTACACTTGGACGGTGTACACTTGGACGGTGTACACTTGGACGAAGTACGCTTGGACGGTGTACACTTGGACGGTGTACACTTGGACGGTGTACACTTGGACGGTGTACACTTGGACGAAGTACGCTTGGACGGTGTACACTTGGACGGTGTACACTTGGACAGTGTACACTTGGACGAAGAACACTTGGACGGTGTACACTTGGACGAAGTACACTTGGACGGTGTACACTTGGACGAAGTACACTTGGACAGTGTACACTTGGACGATGTACACTTGGACGGTGTACACTTGGACGGTGTACACTTGGACGGTGTACACTTGGACGGTGTACACTTGGACGGTGTACACTTGGACGAAGTAGACTTGGACGAAGTACACTTGGACGGTGTACACTTGGACAGTGTACACTTGGACAGTGTACACTTGGACGGTGTACACTTGGACGAAGTACACTTGGACAGTGTACACTTGGACGAAGTACACTTGGACGGTGTACACTTGGACGGTGTACACTTGGACGGTGTACACTTGGACGGTGTACACTTGGACGAAGTACACTTGGATAGTGTACACTTGGACGAAGTACACTTGGACGAAGTACACGGACAGTGTACACTTGGACGGTGTACACTTGTACGGTGTACATTTGGACGGTGTACACTTGGACGAAGTACAATTGGACGAAGTACACTTGGACGAAGTACACTTGGACGAAGTACACTTGGACGGTGTACACTTGGACGGTGTACACTTGGACGAAGTACACTTGGACAGTGTACACTTGGACGGTGTACACTTGGACGAAGTACACTTGGACAGTGTACACTTGGACGAAGTACACTTGGACAGTGTACACTTGGACGGTATACACTTGGACGGTGTACACTTGGACGGTGTACACTTGGACGGCGTACACTTGGACGGTGTACACTTGGACGGTGTACACTTGGACGGTGTACACTTGGACAGTGTACACTTGGACGGTGTACACTTGGAGGAAGTACACTTGGACGGTGTACACTTGGACGGTGTACACTTGGACGAAGTTCACTTGGACGGTGTACACTTGGACAGTGTACACTTGGACGGTGTACACTTGGAGGAAGTACACTTGGACGGTGTACACTTGGACGGTGTACACTTGGACAGTGTACACTTGGACGGTGTACACTTGGACGGTGTACACTTGGACGGTGTACACTTGGACAGTGTACACTTGGACGGTGTACACTTGGACGGTGTACACTTGGACGGTGTACACTTGGACGGTGTACACTTGGACGGTGTACACTTGGGCGGTGTACACTTGGACGGTGTACACTTGGACGGTGTACACTTGGACAGTGTACACTTGGAGGAAGTACACTTGGACGGTGTACACTTGGACGAAGTACACTTGGACGAAGTACACTTGGACAGTGTACACTTGGACGAAGTACACTTGGACGAAGTACACTTGGACGGTGTACACTTGGACGGTGTACACTTGGACGAAGTTCACTTGGA
>JAWQFJ010000614.1:47500-50000 GCA_034096865.1 Theodoxus fluviatilis
TCTGTGGTCCCAGTAGGAAAGTCCACCGTCAGCTTGAAGGACACCGTGGTTCCCACCCACATGTCGGTCACGTTGGCGTTGCTGCCTGTCTTCTCCAGGGTGAAGGTCACATTGTTGGCCGCGTGGCCTGAAAAAGAAGAAGAGTCATCAGCCTGAAAAACAACAGCAGTGCAGTTGTTGTGGGTTGTTTTTCCCCCCTTTGACTGGGGACGTTTGTCTCCTTCAAAAGCATTTGGCCTGCGTTATCAAACATCCTGGCATTTGAAGAGATAGCCACGCAAAGATGGAGAAAGGGGAAAGGGGGGAGGAGAGAGAGTGAGAGTGAGTGAGAAAGAGAGAGAGAGAGAGAGAGAGAGAGAAAGAGAGAGAGAGAGAGAGAGAGAGAGAGAGGAGAGAGACACAGAGAGAGAGAGAGGATAGAGAGAGAGAGCGAGAGAGAGAGAGAGAGAGAGAGAGAGAGAGAGAGAGAGAGAGAGAGAGAGAGAGAAAGAGAGAGAGAGAGAACTGAACTGAACTGAACTGAACTAAATGTTTAAAAATAGGCCGACAGTCCGTTGAACTACATTTATAACAATAATTCATCAGTGAGGCAAAAATCTACATGTTTGGATATTTAAACAAAACAACCATATTCATCGGAGTTACAATCAAAACATATTCAGCACAAAGTTCACATGTTTCTTTTTTAATCTCTGAGTTTCAAGGCATAGAAGATGTACATGGATGCACTCCTTGTTATTCGAGTGTTAGTTCCTTTCAGCAACCAACGGCACTCTTATTTTATTCACATGCACGTATTCTTTTATATATTTATATCTCAATTCACTGTAAGCACTGCAATTTAAAGGGAAATGATTTTCGTCTTCCAACACATTACGTTATGTGCTGGGGCCTGTTCAAGAGGCCTACCGGTACGTACCGGTTGATACCGTTCGTCTCTTGAACGACTTGGTACGGCTACCGGTATCGACCGGTACGTACCGCGGAGGAACGCTGTTGCGCCTGTATAACCAAAATGGCTGCCTTCGGGGAAAGGAAGAAAGACGTCATCACAAATATGCGCTGTGGCACGCATTTCGACCTGTGATTATTACCCAGCCTATGCGAGACGTTACAAGAAGTTAGGCTGATATTGTACTTTTCTTTTTTAAAAGAATAACTGCTCTGAAATAATTACCGGGCGAGATGTTAGCAAACATTTCCACGGGAGATAGCGAAACAATTTTAAGGGAAGCAACTCTTATATATTACATTAGCCCTTTGTTTGTTGTGTAATCTCCCTTGAAGTGAGCATCGAAATATTCTTGCTTACACCAAGTTAGCACTGTCGTTTTGACATAAATTTCTATTCGAGCGATGCCGAGCATTCATGCACAGCTACAGCTTAACGTATTTCATCAGTTCCACAAGAAACGAGCAATCTGCAGCTGCTGGTTTACTCATTTGGTTGAGAAGCGCAATCCGCGACGATGAGAAGGCATCGCGGAAGCCATCTTAGCTACCGTTCGGTCATAACGAGTCGTTCAAGAGTGCACATTGGTTGCTCGGCTACCGGTAGGCTACCGGTAGGTCGTCTTGAACGCACGGCATGTTAGCTCGTTTGCTTTACTGTGATTATAGCGTTCGTTAATTCTTAAGGTGTTCGTTCCAAGTCAAAATCTGTTAAATGCGTTTCTACATTTCTCAATGGTTAGAAAGGTAAAGTATTGTTCTTGACAAATACGTTTATGAAGGCAAAATATAGAGCAAATCTTTGACTATTACCGTTTCTTTCATCCCAAGATTGTCGAAAGCAATTTTGTAGTCTTCGTCTAAATTGTTTTAGAAATCTTGTCTCATTCCCAACTCCTCCATTCAGCCACACGTAGGTGAACCCTAACTTACATAAGTTATTTTTTTGCAATACTAGACCAATTTTTACCATCATGGACATGTGGTTTCTGTAGCATTACCTAAGCTTGTCTAGGTTATCTATTTGGTAACATTCTGGATAGTCTCATCCAATATTTTACCGCTAGGATAGTGCTATTGATAGCCAGAGGGTACCTGCCTAGTTCGCCATACAGAAAGTGGTTAGGTGTTTTAACGTCTAAACTCAAGAACCTTTTACACGCAAAGATATATACTACTTCGATTTTGTGTTGATTCTCTAGGCCCCAAATTTCTGCACCATACAATAGGCAGGGCTGCACTTGTGCATCAAAAAGCCTGAAGAATACAGCAGCGTGTTTGTTGCGGAGGATCCGCATAGTGTTCATTTACTGGACAGCCCTTTGTTTGCCTTTAATGGCAACTTCTTCTACTGTAGCAGTTGTGGAAAGTCGGGTAAAAAAGATATAGCCTAAATAATTGTATATGTTCACAACATCTAATCGTGTACGGCTACGATACCATCTTTCGCTCTCGGCCAAGTGTTCACCTCTTCTAAATACCATGACCTTAGTTTGTTCTGTATTGACTTTAAGTCCAAGATTTTCTGAAATTGTCGTCAGGGAGTTCA
>JAWQFJ010000614.1:52500-55000 GCA_034096865.1 Theodoxus fluviatilis
TTCCTTAGTGAAAGCGTTTTCTTCGTGGACTTCCTGTCGTCTCCAAATATCATGGAACTCATACTAAAACAGTATATTCTTTATCTTCATTGCCCAACAATCATTTGAATTAGTTGTACCAATCATCATTTGGTATATCTTTGGGGGTATCTTTTTCAGTCATTTTCAGTATCCGTAGCTAGTATTTCATACAGCGTAGTATAGCCCCGATATACAATGGATAGCGACCTGTATCGCCATAAGTCATCAAATTAGGAGTTCTATTTGACACGTTGAGAAAGCCTTTTATCATGTTTAGGTGACTCTCTCCATCTCTTCACAATTGTGCACGCCCCAAATCTCTGCTTCATAAAGCAAAATTGGCTGAATTTGAACATCAAATACCCTGAAGATGACACTTGGTGATGTACACATCAGTCTTTTGAAAGGTCTCATGGCCTGTACCACAGCAGCTCTACCTTTGATTGACAAATTTGCTTGTGCGACATTGTAAGATAGCTTAGTGGAAAATGTGTATCCCAGATAGGTGTACTCATTTACTACATCCAGCTTCTCTCCTCCTATATGCCAGCGTTCATGAGCTGCCAGATGATCTCCCAAACGAAACACCATAATTTTAGACTTTGACATGTTAATACTCAGCCCAACAGCCTCTGCTGAACTTTTTAGTGTGTCTAGATGGTTCCGTAGGCCCATGGATGTATCTGAAAGGACTACGACATCATCGGCAAACAGGAGGAGATATACTGTTGTGACATCAGGAAAGAGTTGGATACCATGTTTACTCTTTTTGGCCACTACTTTTGCAACCTCCCCTACCACGTAAGAAAAAAGAATCGGCGAACATTTACACCTCTGCTTTAGCCCCGAGGTACATTCAAAGTATTCCGTGGGCACCTCACACAGCTCCGTACACATAGACTTCAATATTTGTAACATTTTTCCATGAATACCCTTATATCTCAAAATACCAAACAATGCATCTCTAGAGGTACTGCCAAAAACTTTGCAAAAATCAATGAATGCTGCATATACTTTCTTTCTTCTCCCTAGATTTCTTTCTACAGTGCTATGTAGAGTGAAAATATTGTCAACCGTACTGTATACTCTCCGAAAACCAGCTTGCTCCTCTGCAATTAGTTCATGGTCTTTCGTCCACTGTTGTAATCGATAGTTCAGAATATGTAGAAAAACCTTACTCAATGTACTTGTTAAGTATATACCTCTATAATTACTTGGGTCATCACGGTTACCTTTTTTGTATATTGGAACAATTATTGACTCTCGCCAGATGCTAGGGAACGAACCACTATCAAAAATAACATTGAACAAAGTTTTTAGATAAATGACCAGCAGGCTAATAGAAGACTTTAACATTTCCGCTAATACTTTGTCCGATCCAGAGGCCTTGTGTATTTTTAACTGGTCAATTGCTGATGTAATTTTTTCTTCGGTTATTTTACTGTTAAGCTCATTCTCCACTCCCCCTGCACAAGGCTTCATGTATTCCATCATAGTTGTACCATCTGGTACGGCTTCTTGGAAGATCCGCTTAAAATAGTTAAACCAATCACCCTTTGAAATGTTGGGAATCGTTTTACATCTGAAACTTATTTTTCTTGTGTATCTCCAAAACATTTGTGAATCTTTGATATGTTTGCAGAGACTTGCCGATATATCGCTTTGATAGTGAGCCTTTTTCCTCTTTATCAAGAGTCGGTATGTCTTTCTATATGCAAAATACTGTTCTTTATCTTTCTTCACCAATGTCTTCTTAATGACGCGAAAACATCTTCGTACTTTCCTTCTCATATCGTAACATTCTTCATCGTATCAAGGAAATTTCCTGCGCTGACTTCTACTGTGTACAAAGGTTCGCTCCATACATTTCGTTAGTTTATTTACTTCTTCATTAACATCTAGGTCCATTGTATCATTATTGCCTTGTCCTTGTTCGACAAAATCATGGTCTCCTCTATTGAATCGTCCAATACTATTTTACTTTCTCTTACTCTCACCTGATTCCGTTCTGTCGGAACATTACATACAACTGTAATTTCTAAGAGCCAGTGAGAGGTCAGGACATAATTCACAATTTTCAAGTCAGTGCATACGTACGAGATACTCCTAGACAGAATAAAATAATTGATTACACTCCTTTCACTTGCTGACATAAAAGTAAATTCGCCCGACTCTGGAAATTCTTCACCCCCATTCAAAATTGTCAAATCAAATGACGTACATAGTGACAAAAGTGACCGGCCATACTCATTAAGACCTTTGTCTCGGGAATGCCGTGTTTCAACACCTGCTTCTGACCTAGCATCGTTAACATTCCATGAGATCGAGGTATTGTAATTGCTTGTTCTACTATTCAAATCACCACATACAAAAATGTTAGTCAGTGTATTGGAAACATATTTCAGTCATGCAAGTAGAAGAGAGAGAGAGAGAGAGAGAGAGAGAGAGAGAGAGAGAGAGAGAGAGAGAGAGAGAGAGA
>JAWQFJ010000614.1:60000-62500 GCA_034096865.1 Theodoxus fluviatilis
CAGGGCTTAAAATCACAGTCGTTTGATGGAAAATACAAATGTAATTATATAAAAAAGAGTATGCATTTTGTCTATGGGTGGAAAAATAAACATGCGCCAACAAATACGAATGAATTTTGACAGATGGAAAAACGACATTGGTTAGCAACATGATTCCTTATAAATGTCTTTGTCATTAATGTCTTCCATCAGCATTGTGGATGGGGGTTAGGGAGTTGGAGAGGGGGGGGGGAGGTTGGGGGGATGGCGACTGCAATATAACCATATTGAGTGTAAGTCTATCACGTTGTAAGTGTTGCGACTTGTCTCTTTCGCAAAGTCCGGTTAATACGAGGGCTCTCCTAGCTTGCGCCGGGAAGTTGAAATTCACAAAGTCCCGTTAATACGAGGGCTCTCCTAGCTTGCGCCGAGAAGTTGAAATTCACAAAGTCCGGTTAATACGAGGGCTCTTCTAGCTTGCGCCGGGAAGTTGAAATTCACAAAGTCCGGTTAATACGAGGGCTCTCCTAGCTTGCGCCGAGAAGTTGAAATTCACAAAGTCCGGTTAATACGAGGGCTCTCCTAGCTTGCGCCGGAAAGTTGAAATTCACAAAGTCCGGTGGTCGTTTTCGATTTTAAAAACCTTTATTCTCACACTGATCGATACACAGCGATGACAATCAGCACTACCATAACAACTTCACTGAAGGCAAAATGCGGTAGAGGACTCGGTCACTTCTTATGGAGCACTTTTTGCACTCAGGTATCTTCTTAAGCTCTCGCCTTATCTTTGTTGTGTGCGCCCTCTCCAGTCGCTTCGACGCGCTTTTAGTACCTTTTTAACAGGTTCCAGAACTTTCGAGAACCTAACACAGTGCAACCCACTTAACACGAACTCGCTTAACATGAATTCGCATAAGGCGAAACCTCGGATAACGCGAAGCGTTTTTATGTCCCCTGTGAATGTAATCTTCGGATTAGTCGAAAAGTGAGAAACCTGGAAGCTTTCTTCAGCTCCTCGAATAACACATTCCCCGGGAATAAAAAAAATTCATGAAAACAAAGTCAACGCGGCTTCACCACAACGCTTCCAGCTGCCACCGGCTGCCTTCCGGTGGCTGCAGAGGTGTGAGCGGTCCTGAATTCAGCAACAGGTCCACCTGACAACGGCCCTCTGATGTCTGCTCACAGACATTAATTGTCTGGCACGGCCGCTTCTGTCTGGCACGGCCGCTCTTGCAGGTGTTCCATCTCAATCCACGGCCTGTTTTTTTGTCTCTGTGACTGTGTCTCGGTTAACTAATTGCGATTCGTTTTTATCTTTCATCGGCATCCTCTCGTTGGAGCAATAGCACCAAGTCACGCCTTTAGCAATCACTTGGAAACGATAGTTCTTGATTATTGAAATCTCTGTGGGTGTGAGAGGCAGTCATGTATGTAATCTTGCAATGTCTTTAAGATACTTCACAGTATGCAGACTAGAGAATAAGTCTCCATTTCGGATAAGTTCAACTTCTTCGTACTTCTGAATACTCAAAATGTTGGTAATAAAGTTCATTTGTCAATACCTCGGACAACACGAAGTCGAGAATGGAAAATTCGTCTTAACCGAACCTCGGATAACACAACATCGGATAACACGAACCTCTTTGTACCCCCCCCCCCCCCCCCCCCCCCAAGGGGTTCGGCTTATCCGGACTGCACTGTACAACGTGCTCTACTGTCTGGGAGCCGCGCGAATTAAGTCATGTGACCCATCAATCTTACCCTGCGTTCCGTTGCACTCTGCTTCATCTTTGCTACAATGTAGCAGGCTCAGGAGTTTCGATTGGTCGGTTTTTTAATTACTTATAAAGCACGTTACCATTAAAAGTAGAGAGTTTTGGAGGTCCTCTTTCGGTACTTGAATCCCCTCAATAATTTAATATTCAATTATATCCATCTTGATTGAATAGACAACTTTATAAAAGCATTAGAGTCGAAAATCCATTAATAACTGAAGGGAGATAACCATCACCAGTCACAAAGGAAGGTCAAGGGAATCCCAAAATATGTGTTGTCTGCTATTTCGTTACACGCATGGGTACAAATGCCGACGTTTACTACAGATATCAAACCAAGACATACAATCCACTCTGCCACGGTGATGAGATCACGAAAGCATTCATTTCTTCGAAATTTGACAGCAATCTGTACGTTTGCCACTTCCATGGTATGTAAACTCCATGGTTCGAAGCATGTTTACCGTGAAGTGCGTGGCGAGACTTCCAGTTCGTTCTGTTTAGTATGAGCCAATTAAATGCGGCTACGGGTTCTGTAGTTTCATCGTTGCGAGGTACAGCAAGTGGCGCACTCTAGTGTGAAGCAGTTAGAGCGCCTTCTGAGATGCTCTTGCTGCTGAGCGACCTTGACAGGAATTTGACCTCTGCCACTGCGTGAAACGTCACCAAAGATAGTGTATGAATGATTTTCGACCCTAATGCTTTTATTAAGTCGTTTCTTCGATCAAGAGGGGTACATT
>JAWQFJ010000614.1:67500-85000 GCA_034096865.1 Theodoxus fluviatilis
AACTCTGCGATGACTTCCGTCACTGTTTTCCACGGGTTACTATTTTCCACGCTACACGCCGTCAAGATGTTTCGTCTGTCGTTTGAGGTGCTGAGCGACGATATTCTCCAACACTTTCGTTACATATATATTGTCAGCACGACAGGTCGAAAGTCGTTGAATATGCATGTACATGGACATGGACTTTCCGTATTTTCGGCATTGGATCGTGTTTTTTTCACTGCAGATGAATTTGGCTGCTTCGGAGTGACCAGTTTAAAATGTGGCAGGAGATTTCCGAGAGTTTGTCAGCGTGCCGATTTAGGGCGAGCGTCGGATTTCCGTTCGGATCGGCAGCCTTCCTTGCGCTACATCGTTTGAGGCGATGTCTCACTTGATCGGCAGCCTTCCTTGCGCTACATCGTTTGAGGCGATGTCTCACTTGATCGGCAGTAGTGGAGAGAGAGAAGCTTGAGGAGCTGTCTGTTTGCACATGGTATTCACAATAAATGTTATTCTTTCACGGCAGACTGATGACTTAAAATTCACCAACATGCATCTCCAGAAAACACAATGGGCGACCTTGTCAAGTATTCTAAGAATTTGTCACTTTCAAATCTTATGAGAAGGTGAAGACATGTGTTTCTTGTAGGTCATGCGATAAGGACAAACGTGTTTTTTCACGATCTATTCCAAAACTGAAAACGCCATTCAACATTACTGTTGACGAGCTCGATGCCTTGCTGCCATTGACCTCAGGTCGATTTATTTGACCAAAGGCTCTCTGCACAGGAATCCCAAGAGGAACGCTATGGTCGGAGACGCGTTGTCGTCACTTTCGGACGGGCCAACCGAAAAATCATAATAGTCGCTAACTTTGCAGAATATAGTGGAATCCATGGAAGACGGATGTGTCCATACTTTTTGATGAATAAAGATCCGTCGATGATGGTTAAAAATAGCATAAAGCCATTAAGATGGTTTGGTTACAACTATGAATCATCGAGAATATTGATGATGGATAAGTTTTACTTTTATCATTTGTATACAGACCCGAAAACGATTTGTAAGCAAACGCTGGTCGAGGGAGGTGTCCTGACGCCGTAGCTGGCAGACGTGCACTATCGAAGAGTGACGAATAAGGAAACCTGTCGGCGACTGGAGTCACAGCTACGTTCTTCAATCAGCAGTCCATATAAACGGCCGCATTTGTTTAGCCGACAGCGGTTTCAAATTGAGCTCCATTTGTTGTGATGGGTCGGCGATCGCTGGTCATCGTCAAATTATCGCACACCAACCGCGCGGATCGGCTTCTTCATTCTCGCCACGTCAGGCAAACGAAAGTGTTCATTCAGTTCAGAACTATAGACCGTTATCGGATTTCGTAAAGAGCTTTACAACATACATAGAATCATACTTTTATCAAAATCTATGCTTTGCTACGATTAGTGATAGACAGTTCACGAGTTCATGAGCGCGAAATTGGTCACCACATTAATTTTTGTGCGCGACAGCGAATCACTACCGCTTAAAGCGAATGCTGTCGCGGATAGGCACTGCTGATTGAAGAACGTAGCTGTGATTCCAGTCGCCGACAGGTTTCGTTATTTATTACAGTTCGATTGTGCATGCCTGCCCCCGACCTATCAGGGTGTTTGTTAAATCATTTGGGGGTCTGTGTAAAAATCATACAATTAAAACTTTTCCATTCTCAATATTCTCTGTGATTTATAGTTGTAATCACACTGTCTCCATAGTCTATGCAATTGATTTACCATCATCGACCGATCTTTATTCCTCAAATGCACGGACACATACTCTTCTGCTGTATGCATTTTAATTCTCATCCGTGGCTGCTACTCTTTTTAGATTAACCTCGATGAACCCGTCTAGGGGCATTGTCCTTTGTTATGACTACCTTCCCACATTCCGTGAATGCGGTTGTCGTTCTTACGCGGCAAGTTTTCTGGGTCCCACCGCTATGAACTGGCTGACTTTCTAAGGGCTTCAAAGAAGCATATAAGCTTCCTGAACAATTCACAAGCTCCATTTTTTGTGCAGACGACATCCAGAGGAACGAACACAAGACACCCGAGCGAAGCTGCGTATGCTTGATCACAAAGCCGACACGATTGAGAAACTCTTTTACATACTCCCCGTTGTTGCTGTCTCTGCTGCTGCTGCTGCTGCTGCTGCTGCTGCTGCTATTCTTTGCATTCCTTCACTGCAGCACACAGCCATGACAGGAAGGCGTACTATTCCTTGGTGCAATTGGTTTCAGATTTTATTTATTTAAAAAAAAAAAACGTCGACCTCATGCGTGACAATGTACTTTGTCAGTTAAGTTTTGGGGGTTGTATTATGGTCTTGATTGTTGCGTTTATGTGAATCACATTTCAATGCACAAGGTTGATATTTCGACTTCGCATAATTGCGTCTGATGATTCGTATTGAATACGTTTGAGTGTCTGAAAACGGAATCAGATTCTAAAATATTCGGTCAAGGTGTTATTTCTGGCTAAGGATGGCGTTATATATTCAAATAATTATGTTAAAATCAAATCATATTGACAGTTTATCATTTGTCAAATTTATCAACACACACATCTAACACTTTCGTAAAATTTGCAAATACAAGCGCATATGTAATGCTTTAAACATCTTTTTAATAATTCCAATTCCTATCAGACAAGTTCAAATGCTTTTTCACGAAGAGCTGCATCGCTCAATGGGTTGTGTGTGAAGCTTTTGTACGTGTAATCCTTGAAGTTGAGTAGACTGCTTCAGCAAGGCATTACACATTACAGGGGTGCAGTTGCTCGCATTTACGCAACAAACCACTTTAGCACACACACACCCGTACAATTCACGGCCGCACTTCAAGTGAGGTTTGGTCCCCACTCTTCTAAACTGCCGGCAGATCAGTCTGATATGAACCAGGTGACCAGTGGCCACGCTGCTTCCGGGCAAATAAGCGCGTCCATCGATTGCTGCCAGGCCTGTCAAACAAAACGGCGGGTCCCTAAAAATAGCTCCGGCGCAGATACTTTCATTGGTCAATATTAATAGATCTAATGTCACTTTCGCGGTAGAAGGCTTTTTCGCCATGCTGATTGGACAGTTGGTTCGCGCCTATCTACATTTGCATTTCGGAGGGTTTCCCAGGTCTTATAAAGTCAATGGACGATTTTCCCGATTTCTATTTCTGGCGACGACTTTGTGGATGCCCCCCCTCCCCCCCCCCCCCCCCCCCCCCCGCTCCTCCCCTCCATCTCAACTCCCTTGCGGCTGGCCATGTGTCAGTGTAACCCGAGATGGCCAGCATTGAGCTACAGACTGGCGAGTTCTGCGAGACTGGTCACTGCCGGTTAAAGTTTGCAAAGAGGTCAATCCCAGCGTTGCTTGAGGAGCTGGGCCACAAGCACAAGAGTTGCGTCCCTTGCTTTGGTTTTCCACATCTATTTATGTATCTGCGCCGGAGCTATTTTTAGGGACCCGCCGTTTTGTCTGACAGGCCCCGTCTCCTCACAAACGCAAAGTGCGTTGCGTGGGTCAGCCTTGGTCAGCCAACATGGCGGCAACATCTCCTATGCGCCCCAGACCGTGCAACCTGTCGTCGCTGCTCGGTCACAACTCCTTCCCTGGACACACCCGAGGGAGAGAGATTTGCTTTTCAGACACACACGAGTAAAATACGTGTGTGGGTCTGTTTGTTTGTTTGTTTGTTTAAGATGTGTCAAATAAGCTAATAAGGAAGACGTCGAGCCGGTGCAGGCCGCATGTTTCACTACCCATTTTCGAAGGCAGTGTGTGCGCCCATGACCTTTGGCGTCCTCAGTGGACTATCCATCAAGGTTGTGGCGGACGTCTCTTATCTAAGCAGTCATGCTATGCTGGGCGATTGTGGCAACAAGAACCTCTTTCTTCAAGCACCAATGCAAACACTAGGAAGGACTTCACGGAGACTCTTGAACAAGCTTGAAATCCCAGTGCTGATGTAACTTGGATGAGTTCATGGCATCTGATTCGCATGTATTGTGTAATTGCCCTGTAATTGGCTTGTGGCCTGCATAATAAAAATTTTCAGCCGTGCGTTCCTTCGCTTGCTTACACTATCGAAAGTGTAGTGGGTGAGGACAACCTTTTCGATATATATGCATTCTGGCTGTCTTTGCGGTTCAGGACATGCATTACAGCATTAAATGACGAGCCGATTGCACCTTTTTCCCTTGGAGACAATTCTTTTGGAATAACTTTTATCAAATGTGTGCGTACAATGGACATTTCTAGTGTTAAATACTCTTAGAAATATCAGTTCAAAAGATACTTTGATAGAATATGCACTTTCATGCATGGTGGCTTGATTGTTTCCCCTGGCAACTGTCGCGGACCAGCCATCGGTCTCAGATACATATGAAAATATTGTTGACGATGACGTAGGCGTTAACAGTCTTGTGTTGAAATAACTTTTTGTCTATGTGCAAAACTACATGCTTTGTACGTAGAATTAACATAAAAAGTCATGATGGCCGAGTACTAAATTGATTGTAACAAAGCATGTACACTTTAAGAAAGAAGAGAGACTATGAATGCATATACACGGATGGCTCGAAATAAATCTTTGATACAAAGACTTTACATCGAGCAGTTGGTACACAAGCAACAATATATGAAAAGACAAAGAGAGAACCAGATAAGCTTAAACATAATTATAGTTGTATGCCAAGACGTCATGGAGAATGGTGAGAGAGATGAGGTCTGGAATGGGGTGCTGGTGGGGTGGTGAGAGGCGGTGAGAGGGGGTGGGGTGGTGGTGGTGGTGGGGTGGTGAGAGGTGGTGAGAGGGGGTGGGGTGGGGGCAATCTTTCCCTCTTCTACGATCAATGATTGTGGCGGAGGACATACACTGCTCTATGTGACTCTACATGTAGAAAACAAACAACAATATCGCCAATGTTTTAGACTGACTAGTTCAAGACTTCTTGGTCAAAAGTGTCGTCGTCGTTGTCGTTATCGCTTGTTTCACGTTTTTCACCGTCGTAGCCGAACTTACTTGCTGTACTAATGTCAAACTTCCCTCATTGCATAATTTTTTTTGAATGGAACAAGTCACAACATTCATGCTAGATCTAAGGTTTAAAACCATTGTATTTGAAATCCAGATGGATAAACTTTCTGGAAATGGAGACTTGATTTGTGACACATCGAATACACTTGAAACTGAGGAGATCTCGAGGCCTGCCAAACATGGCCATGGACACAACTGAAATGGCAGGGTTACGTAGTTCTGGCAGAGGTATGAAACAAAGCAACGAGTGAGAGCGAACGAGAGAGAGAGAGAGAGAGAGAGAGAGAGAGAGAGAGAGAGAGAGAGAGAGAGAGAGAGAGAGCACAATAATTGTCACTTGACTCTATTTGTCGATGATAGTTTGATACCATTCCGTCATAAGGGAAATTAATACATTGAAGTATTTTCCTTTCTGCTGACAGATATTAACAGAATATCATCATAAACATGATCGAATATTGAGATAGTTCCTTTCAGGACGATTTTTCTTCTTCTTTTTTTTCTTCTTTTTTTTTTTTTGGGGGGGGGGGGGGGGGGGGGGGGGAGAGGAGGCACGTAGAGACGTTGAACCAACACTCTCACAGTTACACAGAGGGGAAGGTGCATAATAGATGTTCATCTTATACAATAACATTCGTTCATGAGCACACAGGATTACTACATATAGTAATGACACAGGGTAGTCGCTGATAGAGAAATGGCAAGATGTAATCCAGATTTATCCCGTCCCAGAGATTGAACCACGGCATTGCGCCTCGCACATAATCAAGCGCCAAAGATCGCTCGCCTAAATCCTCCTGTCAAAAGACAGGTATAGGCGAGTAGAGGTTGAGGAGTTGACAATGCACTCATAGAGGAGGGGAGACTACTGGACTTGCGGCTGCCAGGATCTGTTGATCCACACCGTAAATATGATTGAAGGCTGAAAGCTTTTTCATCCCACGCTGTTAACATTATATTGACTCAAACTGATTGAGTTTGCCGAGTTCATGTGAGCACAGTAAAAGAACTTGTCATCTCCCTTCAAACTGTTTCAAGCCGAAGCTGGGGTGGTGGTGTGTGGAATGCTCGAATGTTCTGTGGGCTGTTGCGCAAACTGTTTCCTAAGTTCAACGTCACCTTGAGAAACGCATGTTTTTACTGACAATCCCTATGGTTGAATTCTTGATTCTGCGAAACCATCGGACTCCACAGACCTCAGTAGGTCGGCCTTGGAGATGAGCGTCACGGCCATTAAAAATACATGGCGTCAACCACTGTAATTTTCATCGGTCTGAAGCATACGCATATCAAGCGAGAGGACAATGGTGGTGCTGCCCCACATAGTGGACAAATCACGGGACCATTACAATGTCTTCCCGGATGGCTGAGCTGTCGATCAAGGCTACACAAGCTTGGCGCCTTCGTCTCTGGGACTTGTGTTTGTGTAATGTGATCCAGTCGCTTCAATTGCATAGTGTATGTGGCCTTAATGAGTGTCAGCATCATCGCCGTTGTCATAGTCGCCGTCGGCATCATCACCATCGTGAACGTCGTTGTCTTCGTCCTCGTCGTCGTCGTGCCTGTGAGGGTTAACTCATGTTAAGAAAATCGACAATGATTATTCAGTGAAAGAACAACCAAGAAGTTGTGCTTAACCAAGTGGCGAGAGCACTCAAGTTTGAATTTATCATTTCGCTGTCTAACCATGTACAGGACAGTCGAGATAAGAAATCAAAGTTTAGTTATTGCATGCAATTATTGGTGCGTTTTCCATGAACAGTCTTAGATTTGTGTGACACACAATTTACGAAGAGAAAATGTTAAACATTTCCATTCGTCATAGTGCTGACCAATAGGCACTGGTCAGTCGAGCATCACGACGACAAAGCGGGATGTACGCTTTTGTATCCGCTTTGAAAAGTTTGACAATCTTTGTGGCTTAGAACATAAATACAATATCTTGATTTCTTCTTCCTTTTGAAAACAGTCAAAGTCGGAGGAAATAGTTTAATCGGATAACGTTTCTCATTCCTAAGTCAAATAGCTTCCTAGACAAAAGCCAGATGTTAATGTTATGAACGAAACGACCAAGAACTGGCCAAACAGCGACCCTCACTATGACTCCCATTTATTAGAATGAACATCTACAATTTTCTCAGGCATTGACAACTCCACAAATTCTGATGCACTAAAGAAGTACTTTCACAATGAAATCAAAGTTGTTTTTTAGATGTCGAAGAGGTTATGCGAACACTTCAAAGTCAAGGTACAACCCACAGACTGCACGGCTGAGTCCTTTAATGTTACTCACTACTGCAAAATCCTTTGTTGTGGATTGCAGGTTTCTGATCCAGAGTAGCGCTACAAAACGAACCTACCTCTAACTACTCATAAGGTACCACTCCGTATCGGAAGTTTTGACAAGCAATCTTCTTTGACACATGGCTGTTTGTCTTCATACGTTAGTACTTTGCACAAGAGTTTGTGGGTTCATATTTTGTCGTGCTTCCTTCAAAATTGTTAAACAACTGCATGTTGAATAAAAACCATAAATTTCTTGAAAAAATAACACAAACTAATCTTTGGACATAGATTTTGAATGTTGCTGAACGTACCATGGCAGTGCGAAAAAATAGAGACAACGTATACAACTAAGTGACACATGTGTGACCTGTTCTGGCGAAAAAATAGTTGGGTAGATTTTTGAAGGTACTCACACAAACACTTAGTTAAAAAGTTCATTACTTTTCTTTTAATTTAATAACTAATGTGTTGCAGTAACTCGAAAAATGACAAACGTTATGACCAGTTAAAGAGCATAAATCCGAAGGAAAAAAACGCATAAAAAAGTATGTTAAAGTTAGACCTTTTTCACAAAACATATGTAAAACAATAGATGTTTTTGACACAGCAACCGAAAAAATAAGTTTTTAATGCTATTTTCAAGCGGAATTCGTTAACATCCTAACAGTATGTGATACTTGTGTCTTGTCTATCGGAAATTTGCCACAAAAAACTCGTTTCATCTTAGATAGACTCCAGCTACTCTTTCTTAGCCAAACAGCAAAAGTGCCTCAGAGACTCAACCATGGTTTTGCCAGAACAGATAACGGTTTGGCCGAGGCAAAGCACGAGGCAGTCCAGTCGTGGGACCAAGGATGCACGAGCCTCACACATTATCTCCTCGCCGCCGAGGGCTGTCGTTTCTATGACGACATTGTCTACGTCACAGGACACTTAATCACTCCTCTGCCAAGCGAGAAGGGCGTTTGTCTCAGGATACAGTTTACTCTGCAATTTTCTAATTGCGTGCTTTGCTGGTTATGAAGGTCTTAAGAGTTTTCAGATTATTATTGGTATAGCTGTAGCAACGCGAAGAGATGAAACTAAAAGCGTAATCAATACTGGCATTTACTGCCAGAGCAAAACCGATAATGTCAGTAATTAAAGAAGCGGTCGATCCATAGATGCTGGTTTTCTTGCAGGCCTTCTTGTTGCGCACATCTGATGACGAATTGCGCAAAAAGAGTGACTTTATGCTAAACACGCATCGAGCGCTAGAGATGCTTGCACCTACGGCGAGAAGAAACAATCAACTGACAGTTACCAGTAATGGCAAAATCGATCAGCGAGGCCTTACGTCAGCGTCCTTTCTTTCCATACTCCTGTCAACCCTGACGTGCTCAACCCCTCATATGATTTCAGTAGTGGTCATTAGTAGCGGAAAGAAAATATAAACCCGAAGTTATCGTCAATATTTGGGAGAACATAAGTGACGAGAATGTGTAAAATGAGGATATACATGTAGATACAACGCATTCCTAAAGAACGTCTGAAAAACGAAATTCTGCTTTCTGTACACACGTTTTTAGTGGTAGCAACAAACACAATGAACACTGCTCATGAACACAACACGACTAGAAGTTGATACATGCAGAATCTACGACAGAAACTGCGAACTGAGGTAAAAATCCACACCTTCTAATATCTTATTGTCAGCAGCATCTCAAGGAAATGATTTTGTTTGAATAACAAAATACCGTTTTGTTGTCCATGAAGTCATTTGGTGTGGATCAGGTGTTTAATTCGAACGCAAAGGAGTGTCTAATTATGTTCTCATAATGATCTTCACAGGCACCGTAATATTGGTAGTTGTTGCAAACTTCGTGCCAGATCTAGAAAGATCTCAGGGATCGTTAAGGATGCCATCCAGTGGTTAATAAAGTACAACCATTCTTGTGAAAATGTCGATCATGTCATGAAGTTAAATGCTCTTTGGAATTTTACGAATTTTACACATTCATTCACTGGTGTGAAATTTGAAGACAACGTTAAAGACAAGAGAAAACTTACAAGTAACTTTCTCCAAGTCAAATACATTTCCAGAAATACAAAATACACATCCGAACTACGTTCTTGCTTGCAAATTTGTTATGTTATTGTGTCAAACATTTACGAAGTTTTGAATTGACCATTCAAATGCACAGGCGATTAGGAAATGAATAGAATTCTTATAATACGATCTCAAGATCAACAAAGTGAAGTACTACACCACAAAAAACCCCACGAAGATGACAATTTCCTAAAAGATTTGAATGCACCCGTTAATCCTATCTTTGAAAAAAGGTAAATCAGGGAATTACAACTGGCTACAGATTCAAAGTTTCGGGGCCAAGAAACCATGCTAAAATCTGAAAACCACGCAAAACAACTGAATAAATTTGAAGAAGACGATATCAAAACTGAAAAGAAGATTTGATCCTTACCTGTGGACACCAGAATGACCAACAAAACGGTCAGCTGCGCAACGCCTCGGAAGAGGGACGGTGCGGCAGAGGATGTCGGCGCCATGACGGAGTTCGTGCTATGTGGCCGTTGGACCGACGGCCGTCTGCTCGCTGGACGTCCCGATCGCGTCACTCTCCTCCCGCGGAAACGAGGCTGGCTCGGGTAGCTGGCAGGCAGCGGGTGGACGGAACCAAGAATCGATAAACGACTGCGGGACGCCCGACTGATGTCCCACGTCACATCTCCATGTTCCCCCTCCAAGCAGGGGACGACGGTCGCCAATGTGCGTCAGTTGTGTCACAGGTGTGCCGTTCTCTCATCGTGTCCGCAAATGCGTTTGTATGTAAATTTTCTAGACATACTCGGGCGTTTCATCTGGCGTTTGCGTTGACCGATATCTGCGTCATCTAATCATTAGGAAATTTCGGCAACCCGCACGAAAAGGTCTCTTGAAAACATCTCTGGCAGGGAAGCTTCACACGTCGCTGCAGGTGAAGGCCTCCCTGGGGTGGAGAAGATTCCTGGGATTGTATCGACCAGTTACACATAAACCAAATATAGCATATCAAAAGCATTTTGTGCGAGCACCGGCACGGCCGGTCTGTCTCTCCCGAGATTCGGAGTCTTCCGATGGCCCCATTGTTCCGAAGCAGCGTAGCTAGGTTATGGCAGGAGAGAAACAAGCCCCAACATCGATTCTAAAATGGCGGGCGAGGAAGGAGTCAGAGAGGGTAGGCGTCGTGGGAGAGATGGATGAAGAGGAAGAAGACCTGCAGAAAAACGTGGGGAATGGAGAGACGGATAAACAGTGAAGGAAAATAGGTTCAGTGGGGTAGAGAGTTGGTAATTAAGAGTGGGATGATGTTGGTGAACACTGAGGAACACGTGAGATGTATTGCAGTAGAGCAAACTGGATATTTGATTTGAAGTGCAGACAGATGGAATAAGAAAATGGACAGACGATGGCGAAAGAAAGTATGTGACGTGCATAAAAAAATCGCCGATGAAAAGTGGGAAACGGAGGAACTAGAAAAGGAGCGGACTATTTAAAAAAATGACAGCCAAGTGATTAAGTAAGATGAATGGAACAGTGAACTAACACAAGAAGATTAATTCAGCCTGAAGAACCACTTGACAAACAGCAGTAGCGAGAAAAGGACAAAGAAAAAAAAATGGAAGGACGGAGAGTAGATGGGGAATGGAGAAACTGATGAGGTGAGGAGCACTTTCAGGCAATACTTTAAAAAACGAGAACAGACAAAAGCAACGATGGACACTGAAGAATATAGGAGGCGAATGGAGATTCCTAAACAAGTAAACTAAGCCAAAGACGAAAGGATGAGATCTAGAAATGAAAAAAGCGGCTACTCAAAGCAAGAGAGAAACAGGGATGGAGGAAGGGCGTAGAACACTATAAACGAAGCAAGACGGCAAGGTAAGACGCAAAAGGATATGAGGTAATCCCACAAGAATGAGCCGGAAGGCGATGGAGAAAAGAAGGGATTGGTGGGGTAGGGATTGTGAGGGAATCGAAGATGGCGTGATGGGGGGAAGAGGGATCGGGTGGGGGTGGGGGTTTACAGATGGACGAGAGCGCAGGGGAAGAGAAATTAGTCGTTACGTCGGATCTTGCCTTGGAGGTAACGATCGCTTGGCAAAACAGTGGGTCACGGGGGGAAAATCGGATGTGAAAACGCACAAGAGGGAGATAATAGTTTATCAAACATACGGCTCTGATGCAAAAACAACATAAAAAATGCAACCCGCAGACTCTCGCAATTATTGTACATATAACAATATTTTGCTACTTTAAAAACTACGGTGTTATTTTTATTGGATGGAAGTGGGCTTTTGGCGAGTTGGGGTTGAGGAGGGATGTGGGGGGGGGGGGAGGGGTGGAGGAGGGAGGGGGGGGGGGAAGACGGTGGATAGGGGGGGGGGAAGCACTGGAAACAGAACTGAGAAAGTAATGTGTATTAACAGACAGATAAAAAGTACATATGTTGAGAGCTGCCAAAGGATTATAAGGGAATGAAAATACCTGGAGACGGGTTTTAATTGGGTAGGGATGGGGTAGGGAGACACGTCGGAGACAAAAGGGGAAGAGGTGGTGGTGGTGGTGGTGGTGGTGAGGGGCGGACAAGTGTGTGTGTGTGTGTGTGTGTGTGTGTGTGTGCGCGCGCGCGCGCGAGTGTGTGTGTGAAGGAATAGTGAGGGTGGTGAGGGAAGCAGACAAGAAGTATGCGTGCTCGGACTGCGGAGAAATGAGATGGAAGTGATCATTCTGTAAACCCGAGTATTGACTCTGGCACAGTTCGCAATGAATGCGTAATAGGCTTGACCCTTCGCATTACAGCCTTGCGCCAAAAATAGTTCGTTCTGATACCATTTTTCTCTCCACTTTTTACAAAAATCATTCAGATGTCAAAACTTGTTTCCATTTCAACACAAACCTTTTATTGTATCGAATAAACGCTTGTTTGTTGCCTCAACAAGAGTAAGTTAAGAGTTTTGTGCGAAATAGTCTTAGAACTACTTTAACGGCGTATATGAGGGAGCACATCGGCTATCCCACAAGCCTCTCGTGTGACCTCCGTATGAATAAATTGGCCAAAAACCTTCCATCACGTGATGTGAACTGTGCTAGAGATACTTTTGCCGGTAGGCGAAATCTCTAGTTTACTAGAATGGGAAGTGATATGGAGGGAGGGCGACAAGAATCTCAAGCTCTGCGTCAAACCGATATACGGATCAAACACGGGCATTGCGCGTTTGAAGTCTTCGCAGGCGCTTTGTTGCCTGGTGCAGAGCGCTCCGAGGACGGAAGCTGATCACGTGGCCTATGGACAGAACCCGCGGCCTATGGACAGAACACGCGGCCTATGGACAGATCACGTGGCCTATGGACAGAACACGCAACATTGGAGGAAGCACGCCGGTATCGAGCTAGGATGAATAGGACTCCGAGCATTTCTTGAGTGGTGCAACTCCAAGCATCGATTTAAGTCTTCTGTCTGTTGCAGTTTCCATTTCATTCTCGGAGACCGTGAACCTTTATTTTGTTGTTGTTGTTGTTGTTGTTGTTGCAGTAGATATAACCATTGCCTACGCATCCACAGTACCTGCTCCTTGCTCTAGACCCCACTGACCCGCGGTTCGTTGTTCCAAAGCACACAGAAGGTGTTTTGATGTTTGTTTCCTTTTGTAACGAGAAGAAAAAGAAGCAACCTCTTCAAATGAATTCGACGTCGATCATATTTCCCAAACCCCCCCCTCCACCCCAATCCCCGACCCCAAGGAAAAAACAACACCCTTATACCCCCTGGAAAAAAAACACTCTCGTGTTCATTGATCCGATCGCCTGTAAGAAGTCTTAGCTATATAATTAATTGCAGGACAAAAATCAATATCTGATTGCATTAACAGCAAGACCATGTCATTGTTTTGGACAGTAAAGAACGAGTCGATAGTCTAAATGGACCCAAGTCCGGTGTTTCAAACAGGTTTTCCTACAGGGCAGAGCAGTTGGGATCAGGGGGAGCGAGCACAGGGCCCGAGTGAAAGACGGAGGGCGGGAGACATAGAAAACTTGGCAACGAAATTGCTTTGTAACCATGCCATCGCACAATGCGCATGTTTCCTGGTAGCCACCGCGGCTGTCTGGGACTGTTCAGTGGCTTGTCTCCTCTCCCCCCCCCCCTTCCCCCTCCCCCTCCCTCTCCTCCCTCTCCCCTCCCCTTCCCCCCTTCGCCCTCCCCCTCCTCCCTCCCCCTCCCCTTCTCCCCCCCTCCCCCCTTCTCCCCCTCTTCCCCTCTCCCCCCTTCTCACCCCCCCCCCCCCCAAACAAAAAATGTTCAGCGGCCAGGGTAGCAAGTCACGTGGGGCATGGAGCGGGTCCCGCGGAGTGTTACGTCTGCTTGGAGCTGTCACATTGGAGAAGCAACTGGGTATGTCCAAAAATAGAATATTGGAATGAAGACATGCTTGTAGTGTTAGATCATGACGACGACGTCCGTGTAGTTTTGGGTGAGCATGTGTTCAAAGGTTTTGTTTAATGCTCGTGTTGTTGTTGTTGTCGTTGTTCTCATTGTTGTCGCAGTTGTTGCACTCTTCTCTTGCAATATTCTGTTGTACGGGGGTTCTTCTAGCTTTCGCCGGGATGTCGAAGTTCACAAACGCTGGTGGTCGTTTTCGATCAACTTTATTCACGCACTGGTCGATACACAGTGGTGACAGTAAACAATATCGTCGTAGTAACTTCGATCACTCTACGCGCAGTGCCGCAGAGGACTCACTCCTTACAAAGGAGGACTCGTTTATCCTCTAGTTAAGCTCTCACCTTAACTCTGTCGTATCTCCTCTCGTGTGTGTATGTCGGGCTCCACACAGATTCCAGACACTTCCAGAAAAGCGTACGATCTGCTCCGCTGCCGCGAAGCTTCACGAATGACGTCACGTGACACAGTCAATACAAATTTAGCCCGACTCAACCAACTGGGCAATGACCTAGCGGAGAGACCGATGTAAACAATCTGATTGCGCTACAATGTTCGGGTTCATTCTGGAACCTTCACAACACAGTCGTCGTCGTTGATGTTGATGTTGATGTTGTTGTTGATGTTGTTGTTAATGTTGTTTTGTTGCTGTTGTTGATGATGATAATGATGATGACGACGACGACAATGACAACAACGACGACGACGACGACGATGATGAAGACGACGACGACGATGATGATGATGATGGTGATGATGATGATGATGATGATGATGATGATGATGATGATGATGATGATGATGCTGATGGTGGTGGTGGTGGTGATGGTGGTGGTGATGGTGGTGGTGGTGGTGGTGGTGGTGGTGGTGGTGGTGGTGGTGGTGGTGGTGGTGGTGGTGGTGGTGGTTACGATGACGACGACGACGACGACGAGACGACAATGATGATGACGATGATGATGATGATGATGATGATGATGATGATGATGATGATGATGATGATGATGATGATGATGATGATGATGATGATGATGATGATGATGATGATGATGATGATGATGATGATGATGATGATGATGATGATGATGATGATGATGATGATGATGATGATGATGATGATGATGATGATGATGATGATGATGATGATGATGATGATGATGATGATGATGATGATGATGATGATGATGAAATTTGGTGATCATGGAAAGTAAGGGTTTCACCCAACAAAAAATCCATGAAATTTTTGAGGTTATTTGTTATCCAGTTTTGGGATTTCAACCTTAAAGAGAAATGTTATCAATCACAGTCACATGCCGACGTGTGCGTGCAAACCTTCATGAACCGCTATAAGCGTTAAAAAGAACTAACGTTCAGTTATTAGCTAAACGACGTCTTAAATTAGACAGGCCGTGTTGGCTGTGGCGGCCTACCCTCATGGGCCGCTTTAAGCGTTGAAATAAACTAAACTTCACATGTTAGTGGATCAACGTCTTAAATTACACAGGCCGCCACTCCAGCAGCAGCCCGTCTCACCTGCCACAGTTCTGCCTTATTCATCCCATGGTTGTCACCCTGAATGTGATCATCTTCGTCGATTGAAATCACTACTTTGCCGTGTTTCATCGCGTGAGTATTGTAAAATTCTAGACATCGTGGCCGATCTTTCTGCACTGCTGTATGTTCATTACCTCCACCGCTGTGGCTGCCTTGGCGGAGGTTTGCGCTGTCCGAGTGCTCTCTAATTTTGTATGTGATTACTTCTGCTCCACAGAAACACCACCCACCCACCCCATAATTAACATTTCCTCCTCAAATTTTCCGATCCAAGTTTCAACCAATCCCATCTACTTACCTCTCCTTACACAGTCTTCACACAGTTATCCTTGACTTCCTCTCTCTCGTCCCTATTTAACCTTTACAACCTGCTTTTCCTTCCCGCAATTGTTCCCGTTCCTGAAATACCCTCCCCCTCTTCCTCCTCTCTCCACGTCCATCTCCTGTCTGCGGTGATGAAGGGAATTTTTCTCTTTGGCCCCCCCCTCTCCCCCAGAGAGTACCAGGGTGGTGGTTATGAGACGTCTGGTGAGAAAGGGAGCCTATCGAAGTCACCCTGTGTAAGGCACCATGCTGGAATGTTAAGAAGCCGCGTTTGTCTGACCACGTCAGTTTCTGTGCTTATGATTCGCTGTATGTCTGTTTGCCCGCCTGTTTCTGTGTGGAGGTTATCGGTGTGCATGGGGTGAATAAAATATGCAGAGTTGTGAGGCCTGGTTGAAATTCTAACCATTCCTGCCTCCACAGCCAGACTACAGCCAAGTTCCTTTCCTTTAGTAACTTTCCCTAAACTGCTTCCCCGGTGTCTGGCTGACTCTCTGTCTCTCTCAGTGCTGGCTGTCTCTCTCCGTGCTGGCTGTCTCTCTCCGTGCTAGCTGTCTCTCTCAGCGCTGGCTGTCTCTCTCAATGCTGGCCGTCTCTCTCAGTGCTGGCTGTCTCTCTCAGTGCTGGCTGTCTCTCTCCGTGCTGGCTGTCTCTCTCCGTGCTAGCTGTCTCTCTCAGTGCTGGCCGTCTCTCTCAGTGCTGGCTGTCTCTCTCAGTGCTGGCCGTCTCTATCAGTGCTGGCTGTCTCTCTCAATGCTGGCTGTCTCTCTCAGTGCTGGCTGTCTCTCTCAATGCTGGCTGTCTCTCTCAGTGCTGGCTGTCTCTCTCAGTGCTGGCTGTCTCGCCCTTTCTCAGTGCTGGCCGTCTCTCTCAATGCTGGCTGTCTCTCTCAATGCTGGCCGTCTCTCTCAGTGCTGGCTGTCTCTCTCAGTGCTAGCTGTCTCTCTCAGTGCTGGCTGTCTCTCTCAGTGCTGACTGTCTCTCTCGGTGCTGGCCGTCTCTCTCAGTTCTGGCCGTCTCTCTCAGTGCTGGCTGACTCTCTCAATGTTGGCCGTCTCTCTCAGTGCTGGCCGTCTCTCTCAGTGCTAGCTGACTCTCTCAATGCTGGCTGTCTCTCTCAGTGCTGGCCGTCTCTCTCAATGCTAGCTGACTCTCTCAATGCTGGCTGTCTCTCTCAGTGCTGGCCGTCTCTCTCAATGCTAGCTGACTCTCTCAGTGCTGGCCGTCTCGCCCTTTCTCAGAGCTGGCCGACTCTCTCAGTGCTGGCTGACTCTCTCAATGCTGGCTGTCTCTCTCAGTGCTGGCCGTCTCTCTCATTGCTAGCTGACTCTCTCAATGCTGGCTGTCTCTCTCAGTGCTGGCTGTCTCTCTCAATGCTGGCTGTCTCTCTCAGTGCTGGCTGTCTCTCTCAGTGCTGGCCGTCTCTCTCAGTGCTAGCTGTCTCTCTCAATAATGGCTGTCTCTCTCAATTCTGGCTGTATCTCTCAGTGCTGGCTGTCTCTCTCTGTGCTGGCTGTATCTTTCAATGCTGGCTGTCTCTCTCAGTGCTGGATGACTCTCTAAATGCTGGCTGTCTCTCTCACTGCTGGCTGTCTCTCGCAGTGCTGGCTGTCTCTCTCAATGCTGGCTGTCTCTCTCAGTGCTGGCTGTCTTTCTCAATGCTGGCTGTCTCTCTCAGTGCTGGCTGTCTCTCTCAATGCTGGCTGTCTCTCTCAGTGCTGGCTCTCTCTCTCTCTCTCAGTGCTGGCTGTCTCTCTCAGTGCTGGCTGTCTCTCTCAATGCTGGCTGTCTCTTGCAGTGCTGGCTGTCT
>JAWQFJ010000614.1:90000-96112 GCA_034096865.1 Theodoxus fluviatilis
TGTCGGCAACTTCTTCACCGACTCTGGCGCCAGGACACAGCCATGTTCTTCTGTCTTGCGAGATGATTGGCCGTTTTTCTAGCTGTAGGAGCGTCTCACTCGCCTTCGTCTAGCCCTTCAGGGAAAATCTCGAGATTTGTGGCCAAACAAACGCGCCCAAAGACGCAGGCTTAAGAGCTGACCAATGGAAACAAAGAGACCAGCACAAAACCCTACTCCAAATCTTGGAAATCAGTCGTAATGTGTATGTTGTTGTTGTTGTTGTTGTTTAGAGAGAGTTGGCTAAGAATCTTCCCGAATTCTATGAAACGAGATAGAACGGCTGTCCTTCATCTGAGCTGTCAAGTGACTTGAAGATCAAACACCTTTTAAAAGACTAAGCGTAGATCGAGTCTCTTTGGCAGCTGTTGACCAAGATCTGATCTGAGAACTGTGCTTTTCTTTCCCGTCCTTCTAGGCTTTCACTGAATGATCGAATCTGAGAGAAGGAACACTGGTGCATTTGTTCCCAGTCTGTATGAGCGCTGAGTGATCATTGTTCAAAGGTCAGAGGTTGCATGTTTTCCCCAACTTTTACATGCTTCGTCACACTGATTATGTTGCATTGTTATCATTACGTTGGCCACCCTGTGAATAAACGTTTATTGAGTGTGCGGGGTTTGGGGTTTGGTTGTTGTCGTTGTTTGTTTGTTTGTTTTATATGCGTTTGCAAAAACAAAACATATACACATATAACATGAATTATACACAAGTTTAAACGCGTGCACACACACACACACACATACACACACATACACACACACGAACACACACACATACACACACAAGCATACACAAATTCACACACACACGCACACACAAACACACACAAACATACACACGTAGTGATCTGCACATTTCTCCTGAAGTAATGATGACCACTTACTGACGAATCAAGGCATTCAAAGTCAGGGTGAAATGATAAGGATGATGATTTGTCAACTGACTTTTTTAAATAGGGGAATCCCCCTACCATCTTTTTTATTTTACACATGATTCCTCCTCTCAGTGTCAACTTTCATTACTTCCTCCCCTTCCGGTCCCACTCTTCGCTACGGGGCTTTGAGTCTTCGCTTCTCCCTTCCAGTCCCTTTCTCTTCGTCGCACTTCCCTCAGCACATACGCTTTCATCTGCCTCTCGTACCTCGTCACTCCTCCCGACACCTGCTTCGAGACAAAGTCCCTTTCTTTTCTACGAATTCATTACATACTCTCCTCTGTTCCTCTCTTAAATCTTCCATTTATTTCAGAGCGCCCCTCCGCCCTTCACTTAAAGGAAAACGATGCGTTTCATCTCTTCCCTTCCCGTCCACATCATTCCATTCCTAATACGTTACTACTATGACCGGATCTTTCTCGCCGAGTGTTTGGTTGCATCCTAAACTCCTCTCAGTAGATTTTCCTTTCTCATTCTTACCATAGTCTCCACTCAGTTATGAAGTCCTCACTCAATCCTTTCTACGTTCATCATTATTGCCACTAGCTGCTCTCCTACCGACTACGTAACGACGCTATTAACGGAATAACGCATCCCTTTCCCTTCGGTTCTCTCGCCCGTCATTTTCCATAGATCCAGCTTTTCCACATCTCCTTTTCTTACTCTTTCCTTCCGGTTCTCTATCCATCTGATCGAACTCACTCTCCGTGTCGCCACCTATTCCTTGACCAATGTACTTCCTTCCACTCTTCTCTCTCAATGTCTCCCCCCGTCTCTCGTCCGGATCTTTCTATCTTCGATAGCAATTCCATACTCTGTCTTCCGATCCGCTATGGAATTCCTCACTTTACACTATATTTACTCAGTTGTACCCTCATTTACCTTATCGTCTTGTATTCCCTCCTCATCAGCTCATAACTTCTATATACCTCTTTACTCTAGGTCCAGCTTCACCTTCTATCTTTCTTTACACATTTGATCATTGAAGCAGCTTCGCATGTTGTCCTCTGCAATTCGCTCTACACTTGCCCCACTGCTTCTATAGTCAAGACACGCTTAAACTCCAAACTCTACTTGTCCTACGTTCTTCACCTCGCTTTCGGTAGGTTTTCTTCCTCTCCGAACCCTTCTACTCACTATCAGTCCTACGAACAACCGTTCCTGCGTTCTGCCTCCTTCCTTTCTTCTCTATTATCTCCGGACGTGCTCGTCCCCGCAGATCTTCTTCCCTTCAATCCTTTATCTGCACACTGCGCTTATCGTAAGCACCACATCATCATTCAACATGCATCCCTATATCCAGTTGGTCCTTTGGGTACACCTATTCATTGCTTCTCTCTTTTCGATCCAGTTCTCCGCCCCTCCAATAAGTTCGGGGGTGCTTCTGTCTTCCTTGCTATACTCGCCCCTTCTAGTATATCACAACGCTTTACTCCCCCGAGCCTCACGCCACTCTTAAGCTCTCTCTCATTATCACTCGGCTGGTGACTACCCTCTTCCAAGCCCGTTCAGTCCTACCTTTCTCATGCATTCACTTTCTCCTACGGATTGCTTCGTCATCTAACTCCGTCGTTCTCTCCCTCGTCCGAATCTGTCCGTTCTTCCCTATCCCGTGTCGCCAGGATTTGTGTTATTTAACTTCACTTCTTTCTCCCCTTTCTACTCTCGATCTTGCATTTCTTTCCACTTCTTTACGACCCCCGCGTCCCATAAAGCGGCTCACATCTCTCTCCACCGATGTATCTACCAAACAAAAAGAAAAAAGAAAAAAAAAAAACATAGGTCTTCCCTGTATTACACCATAGAAAAACAATCCCTATGGACGTTCCCCTTCCGCACCCTTCCGCCTCTCTTTATCGGGTCTCCTTTCGTTCACCTTTCAGATCTTACTTCCTCGCTACTCGTATGTTACCTCAGTGAAGCGTTCTGCCATGCCCGCATCCCCTTCTCTCAGCTGAAAGCTTGTCGACTCTCAACCCTCTTTTTCTGTCTCGCCCGTGACTACTCTGTCACTCTCTATCCTCTCTTTCTTCGACCCTTAATTCTCCCTCTGCATACCCAATGTTCCTGAAACATCAATTCAGGATCCAATACATTCTTTATTCTATCAAACAGCCTGCTCATTTCGCCCCACATTCAGCTCATCAGCTCTTTTCTATGTTCTTCCACTGCTCTTCTCCACCGGTTCCCCTTTATAATTCGTTGTCCCTAAGTTCCTGCTCTCTTGGGTGCTCTCTTTTCTCAGTCCATACCCCCTTTCATCAAATCGCACCTATTATGAACCACTCTCCGTTTTCCTCTCGCGGCAACTTCTTCTCACCTTTCCTCAACGTTCCTTCCGTCGTACAGTTCTCTGCAATGGTTTCGTTTTCCTATATCCGCTCATCAATCCGACCGAACTCCCTAATGATCCCAGCCGCCTCAGTTTGGAGTTGATGTTCTAAGGGTCTTGGAATTCAATAGAAGGATTCTCTATCCAATCTTCCGGTCCTATTTCGCATCCGACGGTCTCCGCCTTCGTCTCTCCCCCATTCGCTTCACGCCTGATCTTCGTTTTCTCGTGACTAGCAATGTTCCATCTAATCTCCAATCTCATCATTTTTTTCTTCGCACAGACCCTCTTTTTACTTCTATCCCTTCAATTCCCTTCCCCTCTATCTCATGTCTAATTCCAATTACCTTCGATACGTCTCACTTAACCATCTACGACTGGCACCAAAATCTATCCTAGAGATAGCGTGTTCAGACCTTGTTCTCGTAGACAATCTCGATTCCTTTATCCGTTCGTAATCCCCCCATTCTCCTAATCGCATTTTCTTCAATCATCCTCTTGCCTGATCGTCCTAAACAGCCTCCAGAAGGCTTGTTCTACTCGTTGCTTTGAAACCTGTTCCAGCGTCGATAAAGATCAGAACTTTCCTTCTCATACATTAATATATCCTTCTACTGAGTCCTCCTTTTTCTCAGGCATCTTTCTCACTTCCGCTCTCGCACTTACGTTCTCTACCCTTCGCACTCGGCACCCAGTCTTCGGGTCTCTTCACAGTACAGGAATCGTTTCAATCATTCGGACCATCTTATATCCAGGGTCTCTCTCATGCTACTCTTTTCTTCCATTTCTCGTCCCGTCTACGGTCTGAACGGATCCCGTCCGCTCCACAGATTCCTTCTGGGTCGGCCCGTGTTTCTGCTCTTACCAGTCATGGTCATCCTACTCCAACTATGTTCCAGATTATCGGGTCTATTTTCTCATAATATAGGTGTCCGTGCGGTGAGTAATGCCTCAACGCTTTAAGTACAATTCTTTTCTCAGGACTAGATGATTATGCGAACACCCCCCCCCCCATCCCTTTCTTTTGATTTTTTTTTTGTTCATAAAAAAGACAAACAATCGAGCTCTTCTTCGCACTTCAAATATCACATATCCCAGGTATACCAGTCCGAGGCACGACTCAACCCCCCCTTTCTTCCGCTTTTCTCCTCTCATTCGGTCTGCTTACCCGTCGTCAACTTCGGTCCCTGCGACGAACCCCACACTTCTCAGCAATCTTCCAAACCCAAATATTCACCGCCTTCCCTTCGATTACCCACTGGGTCTGTCCTCACAGTCAGCAGCATCCTGGCCGCTCTCCCCAAACATCTCGGGCATCCACTCCGCCATTTTATCACCCTCTCCGTTGTATGCTACAAATCTTCCGGTAATACTAGTACAAATTTCGCATAAATACAACCCCCGTTACCAGATGAAGAACCTTTCCTGTTCAACCTCCACTTTCTTCTTGGTTGAATCAACTTCTACAATTGCAGCCCCAAACAAGATTGTCCTCGGATACTCGACTGTTATGTAACCATACTCGCAGATTAAGTCGATACATTTCGATTTCTCATTTCTCATCTATACTTTCCTTCACCAAACTCAGGCCTCTCCTTTTCCCTCCGTCCCCCGCGACATAATGGCACAGAGTCCCTTGAACGTCATCCTCAACTCGAGGTCGTCTCTGCTCGCACCTCTCCCTCCTTCTCTTCCTCTGACGGTCCCCCCCCGGTCGTGTTCTCGCTCGCCCTATGTCCGTCGTCGGGCATCTCCATCCACGCGCCCATTACCAAGCTGCACGTGGTCTCCTCAACCTAGGCTCAAAATGAAACTAGTTTCAACTTCATCAGATGCCTCATCTCTCCCAGTCATTCACGAATTCACCCTCCCTCATCCGTACACTTCCTTTCCTAATAGCCATACCCACTACACGCAAATTATACCCCTATTTACAGCTCCCTCCCAAAAGATATATCCGTCTGTCTCTGTCTTTTCATGAATCACTTTCTTCCACTTCCCTCAGTGTCGAATCCTCTCTCCTCAAATGCCCCGACTCGAAGCTCACTCCAGGTCAATTCTCTAGTTACTTCTTCCTTTGCCTCCTTCCTTAAATCACCCTCACTCCCAAGACCGCTCTCCCGGAACGCTTCTAACAACTAGCCTCATGAGGTTACGATCACCTCTCCAATCTGCTGCTCCGAAATTTCCTTTTCTCCCTTCCATTCTCAAGACCCTCTCTCACATCCATCTCGAGCCTGGCTCACTCCAAGAACAGGGTCTCGGTCCTGGGTACATGTGCTATCTCTCATGGGCATCCTATTGATACCTCTAACGTTTACTTTCGGCCAGTTCTCTCGGAAACTTCACTAAAAAACAAAAAACACTTCCCAGTTGTCACTGAAATGGGTGGAGTAACCTCAGCCGTCCCAGGCGTCCACTCTTCCTTATTCCGTACACGAAGGTTTCTGGTCTCATTACCGCTTTGGGTTTCGTAGGTCTTCCCCAATTCTACAGCTCTCGGCTGGGGTTCACTCCCTATCGTTCGCCTTCCATTCTTCACGTCCGTTCCTCGATACGGTCCTCGATTCGTTTCCACTCCCATTTGGTCGGTGCTTACATCGCCGTATACTCATCGCAATCGCTCTGGTCGACGGTATTCTTTCGCAGGTCTTTCTTCTCGCGCCAGGGCATCAATTTCGCCTTCCCCTAGGGGTCTCTACTATATAGAGACGAGAGGCAAAACTCGCATCCACATTTCGGTCTTCGATTTAACTACGCATGGGACCAACGTCACAATCATCCTCAAATCCATAAATCTTCCT
>JAWQFJ010000615.1:3535-33535 GCA_034096865.1 Theodoxus fluviatilis
TGTGGACAGATTCATGTAGGAGAAAGCCTTTGTGGACAGGTTCTTGTAGGAGAAAGCCTTTGTGGAGAGGTTCATGTAGGAGAAAGCCTTTGGGCTTCGTGAGCATGCACCGTGAGCACTCATCTCTCAACATTTGTCATACCTTTCAAAGCAAAACATGCCTCTGGTCCAATATTTGATGCTTTCAGGTTGCTCCTGCACAACCTGCCTCTGGAACTTGATGCCATACTGGTCGGTTTTCTTTCCACAGTCTTCTATGCTGTCATTTCAAGACCATGATGCTCCTGTACTTCACTCTCCTACCTGTGAAGAAAGTTGATGTCTTTCATCATGGTGTTGAATTATTATAACTCTTTGTCTTGACCATGCTTGTATAATACTCTGCTTTCTCTGAATACTGTTTTGACTTTTTTTTCCTTTTATTTCTGTTTTAGACTTTGTGTGCGTTCATCCATGGGATATATCGGAAAAGCCTGGGCAACTACGGGTTTGATGTCATCAACCTTCTTATTGGCTTTGACTCGGCAGAAGCTGTCATGCAGGTATTCTTCAGATCATGCTGTATTCTTCAGTCATACTGTGGCACTCTGTAGAAAATGAGTTCTTATTGAGGCAGGTGGTAATAGAATTCACATTTAAATGTAGCTTTTGCTGCTGAGAGGCATCAGTGTATTCAACTTCATGGAATCTAACATCTTTGTTGATTTAGCATGCAAGCATGCATGCATACACACACAGAGGGCCACACAAACACACAGAGGCACACACACACACACACATACAAACTTATAAGCATGCACACACACTTGTGCGCATGCACACACACACACACACCACACACACACACACACACACACACACACACCACACACACACACACACACACACACACACACACACACACACACACACACACACACCACACACACACACACACACACGCACACACACACACACACACACCACACACACACACACCACACACACACACACACACACACACACACACACACACACACACACACACACACACACACATGCATGCTTGCTTGCAAAAAGAAAGTAGAAAATAAATTAGCAAACAAGTGCATTTGATACAACATTACGTATTGTGGGTTTCATGTTGGTGGTTTACAATGACAGATTTAATAAACTGGGTTGGAGAGGATTACATTTTGTGACTGCAATATGTTTTGCAAATGCAGTTTAATAATTTGGCCAGCCTTTTCATTTTGGGTCGTGAAAATGCTTGTGAATATTGCAGCATATAGAATCTGAGCACAAGAGGCTGGGTTACCTCTGCCCCATCATTTCTTTTCCAGTCCCTGATCGAGAGTCTGAACAACTTCCTCCTTGGAGACTGCATCCCTGGCCTGAAGCAGTTGGCTCTCAAGTTCATCCTGGTCCTCATCACTGTGAGTGGAGAGTGGACTTTTTCCCTTCCCATGACACCATTGCACATGGCTACATGTCTTAAGATTGGCCTGTTACAGTAGTGGTGTGACTGCTGTGCTGCAGATTTCAATCAGTCAACTCTAGATAAAGAATTTACACATTGCACTCAACAAAGAAAAAACAACAGCCACTCATGCATAGCATTTGCAGGGCTTCCGCCTAGCCTCTTCTGCACTCTGAGACTGAAGTGACTTGGTGACGTGTGACCAAATGAGGGAGTTGTAGACTGCTGGCAGGACGTGCCTCCCCCTGTCTCTGTCCAGCGTTGGCTTGGTGGCCGCGATGTGGATGGCCTTGACCCCTCTGCAGAACCAGTCAACTCTAGTCTTCCTCTGCCTGCTCCACTTCCTTCATCTCTGTCTGCTGGTCTTTCTCCTTTGATGCTTCTTCTTGCCTCGACTTCTGTGTCTCCTCATGTGTTTGCTCATTCTTTGCTACCACCATGTCCTCAACTTCCTTTCCCTTTCCTTTGTCTTTTTGTGTTGTCCTGTTTTCATAGTAATGCAAAGTTTAAGATGGGCGATACACTTTTTATCTTCTTCAGGCTGCAGACAACATAAGTCAAAACACTCTACTGGAGTATCTCTGCATCACCAGTGTGTTTGAGTCCATTACACAGGTAGGGATTACCAGTGTCAGTCCTGTATCTGAGTTGTTCTGTAGCAGGAGGCAATTTGGTTTATTCCCATGAGCCAACCACCAATTCAAGGGGAAAAACTCTTTTCAAATTAGAAGAAAGAAATTTATAAAAGAACATCAGAGATCAGAGTACCAACATCACCAGTTACAAATTAAAGATGGTAACAGTCTAAGTTTGAATTCTCTTTCAAATATTTTAATTAACTTGTATGTAAACAGCCTTTTGAGGAGGAAATTTATTCACCTGAAATTTGAAGAAATTTAAACTAATTTCTATGTTTTCCTAACATACTTACCAGTAGACAAACCAGTGATATATGACCTTTTGACCTCGAAAAGAGATTTTGCAAAAATCTTACCCACACGTGACTGCCTGCCCCGCCAATCCGAATGCTTTAGACATAGGCAGGAAGCACGTCAGCAAAGGGGAGGTAACTCCCCATGCCACGTGATCGCTCTTGTCTATATAAGCCTTAGCAGGCAGACACGCCGTTCTCTTGACATCGCCGAGATAACCCGAGCAAATGCCCAAACGGGGAGGTGGGTGGGACAGTAATTTGTCTACTGGTAAGTATGTTAGGAAAACATAGAAATTAGTTTAAATTTCTTCAAGTTTTCCGACCATACTGACCAGTAGACAAACCAGTGATATGATTGCCCAGCAATGGGCGGTGGGTTGTGCATAAACACCTGACCCAACAGAAAAAACTACTCACCCTCAAACACGAAGAGCCGAACCCGCAACAACCAACTTGTTGATGCCCAAGGTGTCGTTGACACGACGAACTCGAACCTCACACAGTTAAAAGCGTGTGAACACAGTCACTGCACCAGCAGACCGCCATCATGAGGTGAACCAAAGAGATACTCTTGGCAAACGCTACAGAGGTGGCAACCTTGCGGAGTACATGAGTCCGAGAGGCACCAGCAGAAGGATCAACAACACATTCTAGGGATACGACCTAGAAAACGGAGAAGCAGAAAACCCATCCCACAGAGGAGGAAAGATCTGACCATGTGCAAAACAAACGAGAAAACAAGGAACTAGCCAGGTGATCCTGTGTTGGAAAGAAGCCAAGCAGAAAGGTTCAACAAGTGAACATTCGGATGGCCAATTCCCGAACGAGGTTGCACGAGAGTGCACGCAGAGAGATGAAGCTCGATGCGCTCCCCATCGGCCAGAGCCAGCAGATCAGGGAACCAGGAAGCTCCAGGCCAGAAAGGCGCGACCAGGATCATGCGAGGACGCTCCAGGGCGACCTTGGCCAACACCCTCGGAAGAAGCCGCGTGGGAGGGAAAGCGTAGACTTCCATGCCCGACCACGACCTAGCAAAGGCATCCCGCCCGAGAGCCTGTGGATCATGCATAGGGGAGAAGTAACACAGCAAACGCGTGTTGAACCGGGTGGCGAACAGATCCACCATCGGCTTGCCCCAGCGAAGCCACACCTGCTCTAGAGCCTGATGCGCTACAGTCCACTCTGTAGGCAGAACCTGATTCCTCCGGCTTAGGTGATCCGCCAGCACATTCAACTTTCCAGGAATAAATTCCGTGGAAATGGAAATGCCATGGGAATCAGCCCAAACCAGAATCTCCTCAGCTTTCAGAGACAACGACGTAGAAACTGTGCCTCCTTGATGCCTGAGATAACTCAGGCATGTGACATTGTCACCTGAGACTGTTACGTGCCGATTCCTCAAGACTGACAGTAACCCCTGGAGAGAGAGAAAAACTGCTTCCATCTCCAGAAAGTTGATGTGCAGCCGCGACTCGCTCTGAGACCACAGACCAGACACCGAGTCCGTGTCTGTGTGCCCACCCCAACCGTTCCTCGAAGCGTCTGTGAACAGATAGACGATAGGACCCCGGGGACGGATAGGGACAGAAGAATGGAGCCACGTCACGTCCATTCAACGCAAAGTGGCTTCCCGGAACCAGTCCCCCAGAACCACCATCTGATCAAAATCGGAGCAGTCGGAGACCCGGCTGGCAAGCTGCCTCTGAAGGGGTCGTTTGGCGACCCGTGCCAAAGGCAACAGGGTAGCCATTGACTCCATCTTGCCAAGCAAGGAGAGAAGAGCATGATAGGGAGCGCTCTCCACACCACGTAAGTGAGAGAGTAGGTCTGACAACGACCGCAACCTGTCCGCGGACGGACGGACAGAGAAGGCGAGAGTGTCGAACTGCATGCCGAGGTACTGGAATGAAGTTGACAGAAGGAAGTCAGACTTTTTCAACGAGAAGTTGAAACCAAGGCCCTGTGCAAGTTGGACCACCGTTTCCGTGTCCTGGGCACACTGCCGAGACGAGCGATGTAAAACCAACCAATTGTCCAGGTACATCCGCAAACGCACTCCCCTGCCTCTCACCAACATCGCCAACTGTTTGGTGATCTTGGTGAAAATGAAAGGGGCAGTAGACAGACCGAAAGGCAGGGAAACGAATTGAAAAACCCGGTCTCCCCAGACGAAACGCAGATACTTCCACATGTCCGGATGCATCGAGACATGGAAGTACGCATCCTGCAGGTCCAATGACGTGGCACAATCGCCGGGGCGAATTGCATCACACACCGACCTGGAAGACTCCATCTTAAAAGGCATCTCGCGAACAGACTTGTTCAACCGCGAGAGGTCTAGAACCGGGCGAAACCCACCGGAATGTTTCGCAACCGCGAAAATTCTGGAGTAAAACCCCGGTGAGGCAAGAGACACCTCCTGAACAACCTGCTTGACCAGCAGAGAAGTGACTTCCTCGTCCAACACCTTCACCTTCTCAGGGTGAAAGGGTTTAGGAAAAGCAAGAGGCTCAAGTGACAGACGCGGAGGAGTCGTGAATGGAATTTTATATCCGTCCCACACCACCCTCAGAATAGCGCTGTCATGAACTTGTCGACGCCACACGGCATAAGCCCGTTGCAGAGCGTGTGCCCGCGTAGGAGAAGAACAAAGTCCGCGCGGCAGAAGACTGGGATTGCGCACCTGAAAGGGCCGAATCACAGCCGCGCCAAACGGTTCCTCACCGGAAGAGTCCACAGACAGAGAAAGATAGGAGCTTTGGTCGACCGACCCAATGTCCCACCCCTCTTCCGCAGCCGCAGTGGAACCAGGGTCCGAGAACCGATCGTGCCAACTCGCTGGGCTCTGATCCGGTCGTTCTAGACTCGCCTCCCCGCAGGGAGAAACACAGTCGACGACCGCGGAGCCAGAGGAGAAAACAGACCCATGACCACGCCGCACTGGGGCCCATGGGAGTGCACAGAAAGGAGGGCGGCATGATCACCAGACCAAGCAGTGCTTGCTGAATGGCTGGGAGCCACCGCCGAGATCGACCTTACGGGAGCGAGGTAAGGGCGCCACTCCGCCCTGCTCGACCTGGCGGGAGCGCGGGGGCGGGGCACCGGGGAGTGCACGGGAAGGGAGGCGGCGCGCTCACCGAACCAAACAGCGCCAGCTGAAAGGCTGGGGGCAGCGCTCTGCCTAAGCCCCACTGCAGAGCTCGACCTTGCGGGAGCGTGGTGAGAGTGCCGCTCCGCCCTGCTCGACCTGATGGGAGCGCAGTGGGAGGAGTGCACGCTCAACCGGACCAAGCAGTGTCAGCTGGATGGCCGGGAGCTCCAATCTGCCCTGGCCTAACCGCAAGCTCGACCTTGCGGGAGCGCGGTGGGAGGAGTGCATGGGAAGGGAGGCGGCACGCTCAACCGGACCAAGCAGTGTCAGCTGGATGGCCGGGAGCTCCGCTCTGCCTGGTCTAACCGCAAGCTCAACCCGGGGGGAGCACAGGACCGCCTTCCGTCAGAAAAGCCTCATAGCGCCACTATCCGAGGGCGCGGGAACTGGCCACAACTGACCGCACGATACGTACCAGACCGAGCCGACCTGCTCGCACCCTTGCCCAGGAGCCAGGAACCACAAATCCAGGCAAGGCAGGTCCCAGCCTGACCAGGCTGACCCGACCAGCCGGACACGCGGTGCGCAGGGTTGACGTAGTGCAAAAGGCTGAAAGCAAAACAAAACCGCGGTCTGACCTGCGGAAAGAAACAGAAGAGGAGAAGACAGCAAACGCCTCTCCCACATGCACGGGACAGGGGAGGGGCCGGGCTAGAAACCCCCCTCGCCCCCACCCACCAGCAGAGAAAGCAAATGCAGGCCCAGCACAGCGTCCACCATCTAGCAGACCGCGTGTTGGGCCTAACAACCACAGCTTGCCAAGACCGAACTCCGCAGCGCCACCTATCAAGACAGGAAACGCCGCGGAAACACGCTAAACCGACCGACGCGTGAGCTCAAGAGAAGGAATGAAAGCAGAAACACTCACTCCCCATGAGCTAGAAACCTCCCTCCTCCCAATGTCGCTGCCCCCAGGGTGGCGACGTCAGAGTGCGCACCCCTCAAACACGCCAGCGTGAAGGAGGGACGCCCTTAATGCTCACCCCCAGGCACCCGGCCAGACGCCCGGGAATAGCGCACAAAGAGGAAACAACAGGGAACGCGAAGACAACCCCGATAAGACAAGAGGGCGATAGCCCCAAAATCTGCCTAGAAGCAGACGGCGCGGCAAAACACCGTCTTTCGCCCCAAGGCAGACTGAGAAGCAGCAAGCAAAGACGCGAACGCCAAGTCTAACCAAACAACGGGTTAGACAAGGCAGCCGCCACCACCACCAGCCGAACGAGCAAACGCGGAAACAGCCGCAGAGTACACGTTCGAAACAGACCAAGTGGGAGAAATAGAACAGTAACAGTAGCTTGCAAGAACGAAAAAATTCGCAGCGCCGACTGACGTCACAGGAACAACCGCGGGCACACGCGAAACGACCACGCGCGTGCCATCAAAGCAAGACAAGCAAACAAGCGAAACACCAGCCTGTCGTCGCTCCAAGACGAGCAACTACTCGCCAACACACCCGAGAACTAGCGCTTGCACTCAACGTCCAAGCGCTCAAGTCCCAAACACACACACAAGCGTTCAAACTAACGCAACAGCGGCACGCCTCTATCCGGCCGTCTTACCGAGGCGTGAAAGACGAAAGAGGCGCGTGGGAGCGAGACGCCATTACTGCGCACGGGACGCAAAAACCTCCCGTACGCCGAGTAAGGCGAACAACACAGTGACAAGCAAAGACAAGCAAACAGCAAGTCGTCGCTAGAACTGAAAGAAAACGAGTAGCGACGCACCAAAGCAACTACAAAGCCTCCAGCGCGTGCACTCAAAAAACCAAAGCGACCAAGCCAAACCAAAGCGTCAAAAAACAGACGCAAGCAAAGCGGCAAGCCGCAAACTTCCCTTAAACTCCAGCGAAGGGAAACTGCAAACTCTACACTACACAAGTAGGCGAGGTAATCCAATGCACGAAGTAATCCACGTGCAAGCGAAACGCGACAGCAGTTTCGAAAAATGTCAAGAGAACGGCGTGTCTGCCTGCTAAGGCTTATATAGACAAGAGCGATCACGTGGCATGGGGAGTTACCTCCCCTTTGCTGACGTGCTTCCTGCCTATGTCTAAAGCATTCGGATTGGCGGGGCAGGCAGTCACGTGTGGGTAAGATTTTTGCAAAATCTCTTTTCGAGGTCAAAAGGTCATATATCACTGGTTTGTCTACTGGTCAGTATGGTCGGAAAATATGTGTGAGTGGTAACAACTAGTTCAATTTGCTTATTTATTCTATTAAACAGTCTTGACTCAAATGACAGTATTATGTTACTCTGTGCTGAGTTTTGTCCTTGTTACAAGCACATGCTGTGTAATAATGTGTTGACTTGTGTGGCAGATTCTTGGGACTCCAGCACTCAGACAGTCGCTGGGCCATGACGCAGTTCTGGTGCTAAGTCTCCTTGTCCAGTACCGCAAGTACGAGGTGAGTCTGTGCCAGTGCTGCCTTGTCCAGTACCGCAAGTACGAGGTGAGTCTGTGCCAGTGCTGCCTTGTCCAGTACCGCAAGTACGAGGTGAGTCTGTGCCAGTGCTGCCTTGTCTAGTACCGCAAGTACGAGGTGAGTCTGTGCCAGTGCTGCCTTGTCCAGTACCGCAAGTACGAGGTGAGTCTGTGCCAGTGCTGCCTTGTCCAGTACCGCAAGTACGAGGTGAGTCTGTGCCAGTGCTGCCTTGTCCAGTACCGCAAGTACGAGGTGAGTCTGTGCCAGTGCTGCCTTGTCCAGTGTTCAAGATAGACAAGTGGACGAACTGACGACTTTCACACATTAGGACATACCACTGTAGATTCCCATTTCAACATTTATTCTTCTGATAAATGCAAGTCACGTCCATGTTACAACATGCTGAGTCAAAGACTGAAAATGACGTAATTAGGAGGGACAATGAGGAACAGTCATGAAGGGGTTGTCTCTCTTAGATTACATTCCCAAACATCTCCCTTTTTTCTTTTTTCTTTTTCTTTTTTTTTTCGAAAACATGTATCTGGAGAACTGTCCTGGCACTGTTGACGAATAAATGTAGTTCCAGGTACTGTTTTGTATTTTTGTCTCAAACAGTTAGTACTACTACTACTACAACAAATAAAACACTTTGAAGAACTCAACATTTCAGTGAGACTCTTTTAACCAAATTAACGTAATAAATTTCCTGAAAGGTCGACTTCTTCCAATTACTGTTTAGGAAGAAATTTGTCAGTCACAAACCCAAAAGTCCCTCCATTATAAACTGATTTTCTCTTTAGAATGAAAATTTTAGAATAAACAGACTTTAATTTATATCTACAATCCTCTCGCTCCCAAGTCAAATAATTATCACTACCAGTGAATTAGTAACCCAACTTGACGGCTATAAAATCCAACACATATAAAGTAATCCATGGAAAATTTGTAATCCAATCCAGCACACTCGTGGAATAATACTGGAGTATGTGCACACAATGCTATATTCACCACAGCACCCACATTCACACGCACATAAGTCATAAGGCGGAGAAACCTCAACGCCTTCACTTTGCTCTGTTTTTAACACATTGGTTGTGCAAAAACTGCGCACACACTTCTTCCTCCCTGAAACGAGCTGGTTTGGAAGCTGTGTACCCAGCAGACGATCTTGTAACTCGCTTGTCGGGCGTAGCGACTTCCTTCGGATCGCCGGTGTCAGCGGGTTCTGATGACTCTTCTGCTGGCGGTAGATCTGGCATGACGATCTCCTGCGGAGGAGGGAGTTGTTGTAGGTGTTTTCTATTACGGCGCAAGACTCCACCTGGTGAGTTGACCAGATAGGTACGGTTTTCTTGATCTGCGGCGACAATAGTGCCGTGATTCTTCCAGCTGTTCTCGGAATCCATCTTGATCAGAACGTCGTCTCCCGGTTTCAGTTCAGACAGAGGCTTGGCACTGTGCCGTCTGTCGTAACAGAACTTGTAGCTCTCCTTAGCTTTCCGGTCTGCTTGACGTATGTCTGTGTCTTTGACAGGGAAAGGAATCAGGTTTTCTGGGAGTTTGGGGATCAAGGTTTTGAGCGTTCTCCCCATCAGGGCAACTGCAGGACTAACCCCCGTGCTGGAGTGAGGGGTAGACCTGTAGTTCATCAAAGCGATCTCAAACGACCGCTGTTGCAGTAGCGTCTTTGCTACTTTCACTGCACTTTCAGCCGCTCCATTTGCTTGTGGGAAACCTGGGCTGCTGGTCATGTGGTTGAAGTCAAATTCCTGTGCAAAATGCCGGAATTCTGCACATTGGAATTGTGGTCCGTTATCACTCACTAGAGTGTCTGGAATCCCATGAGTAGCGAACAGCTGAGTCATTTTCTTGATAATGACTGCGGATGTTGTAGAATGGAGGGGCAGTACCTCCAGCCATCTTGAGTAGTAGTCCACGACTACCAGGTACTCTCTGCCCTGGTGAGTGCACAAATCTGCTCCCAATCGTTGCCATGGTCGTTCTGGTAATGGAGTTGGTCGTAGCGGCTCGTTTTTCTGTGACTGTCGCTTTTGTCGGCACTCTTTGCACGTGTCAATGAGGTTCTTTAGGTCTCTACTCAGTCCTGGCCACCAGACTGATGACTGAGCATTCTGGCGGCATTTGTGAAGACCTTGATGAGTCCCATGCAGTTTGTTCAGCACCTCTTCACGCTGACTTCTTGGAACTACAATTCTGCCATTGTAGACCAATAGTCCTCGGATAAGCGACAGTTCTCCCTGTGCTTGGTGAAACGCTTGAAGATTGGCTGACGGTTTCACTGGCCAACCTCTCAGGACGTACTCCATGACTTGTTGCAGTTCCGGGTCATGGACTGTTGCTGCACGAAGCTTTTCCAGGCGCTGTGGGGTAACAGGCCAACCCGACTCCACTGAATCAACATAAGCAGCCATTGTTTCAGCGGTTTCTTCATCCTCTGCTGTGTGCGGCACTGGGCTCCTGGACAGAGCGTCGGCGATGATGATCTGCTTGCCCGGCACATGAACAACTTGTGCCTTGAACCGCATCAGTCGGATCAGTAGTCTCTGGCACCTCACTGGGGCTTTGTCAATGTCTTTGTTCTTCATCAGCGGAACCAAGGGCTTATGGTCGGTTTCGAGCACAAAACTGTCCAGCCCAATCAGGTATTTGGCGAACTTCTCGCACGCCCATGTGGACGCTAGGCACTCTTTTTCTATCTGAGCGTATCGCTGTTCTGCATCAGTCAGAGTTCTGGATGCGTATGCTATGGGAACAAGCTTGTCTCCATGCCACTGTAACAGTGCTGCACCCAAGCCATAGCTACTGCTATCAGCGCTCACCACAGTCTTTCTCTCTGAGTTGTAGAATCCCAGGGCTTGTGATGACGACAGTTGTTTCTTTACAGCCGCAAATGCCTTCTGCTGAGCTGGACCCCAACTCCACGCAGTGTTCTTCTTCATGAGATCAGTGATGGGTTTCATAGCAGTAGCCATCCCAGGTACGAACCTACCCAAGTAGTTGAACATGCCGCAGATCGTTCTCAGTTCGGTGAGCGAGGTGGGCGTTGGCATTTCTGTGATCGCTCTCACTTTTTCTGGATCTGGCCGGACTCCATCAGCACTGATGATGTGACCAAAGTATTTCACCTCAGTCTTCTTGATGTGACACTTTTCTTTGTTGAGTCTGAGCCCACTCTGTTCTATTCTTTTCAGAACGGCATCCAATCGTTCGTCATGTTCTTCTTCCGTTCTTCCATAGACGATAGTATCGTCCATGATTGCATCACAGCCTTCCAAGCCTTCCAATGTCTCTTTCATCTTAGTCTGAAAACTCTCAGGCCCTAGTGAAATTCCCATCGGAACACGCTTGAAACAAAACCGGCCAAATGGAGTTATGAACGTGGTCAACAGCGAGCTTCCTTCAGACAGTGGAATCTGAAAGAAACCTGACGACGCATCAAGTGTTGTGAAGAACTTTGAGCCAGCCAGTTTCGGAGCAATGTCATCCAAGTTTGGTAGCATGCAGTGTGGTCTTTTGACTCCTTCATTCAGTCTCTTGAAATCAACACAAATCCTCACACTGCCGTTGGGTTTGACAACAGGTACCATAGGAGCACACCAGTCAGTGGCCTCCTTTACTTCTTGGATAATGCCTGCTTTTTCCATGCGTTGCAGTTCAGCTTTAACCTTTTTCTGCAAAGGAAAGGGAACTCGTCGCGCTGTCGTGACGCAGTAGGGATTGATTCCTGGTTTCATTTTGATGTCCACCGGATCCGTTTTCAAAAGTCCAGTTGCACCAAAAACATTCTCGTGTACTTCTTCTACACGTTTCACAAGGCCCATCTTCTCTGCGACATTTCTGCTCAACAGGTTGCTACCTGTACGATTTCTGACCACAATGACTCTGTACTTGAAAGTCTTGTTCTTTACAGTGCTCTTTGCAAAGAATTCTCCACGTGTGGTCAGTTTTCCTCCCGGTGATGTCAAATTTATTCTTGTTTGCTTCAGCCTCGGCTTGATGCTGAAATTGTCGAATGTCTTGTCATTGATGATCGTGATGTCAGCGCCCGTGTCGATTTTAAACCTGACGTCATTCCCTTTTATCTTCAGGGTAATGGTCCATGGCTGCGTGTTGTCTGTGATAACGCTGTCTAGTGTGAAGGTTTCTTCTCTCTCTTCTTCTGTTTGAATCTCATCTTCAGAGTTGTCTTCCTCTATCTCGCGTACACTGTGGCACATGCGCTCAAAGTGTCCCCTTTTGTTGCATTTTCTACATGATCTCTCTTTTGCTGGACACTGTCTCTCTTGTCCATGTTCATATCCACACCGTCCACATTTACGGGTGTCTTGGTTCTGCTGGCGATATGTCCCTCGGCCCCTACCCCTACGAGGATAGGCCTCTCGGTTTCTCAATCCACCTTCACCTCTCTGTCTGCCTCTACCTCTGGTCTCATCAACTGAAGCGGCGGCTGCGCCTCCTTCTTGCTGCTTCATTTGTAGTTTGATTTGCTCATGCTGTCTCGCAATTTCAAGTGCTTTCTCTAGATTGAGATCATGAATCAACTGCAGCTTCTCTTTCAGTTTGTAGTCATTCAATCCAACAACAAGTCTGTCCCGAACTTGATCTTCAGTATCTTTGTATTCACAGTGAGCAACGAGGGCACGAAGAGAACGATAGAATTCTTCTATTGTTTCTGACTCTTTCTGTCTTCTTTCTTGAAACTTTGTTCTCTCATAAATTATGTTCCTTTTCACCAAGAAGTAGGAGTCAAATTTACTCACGACTGTTTCGAAGTCTTTGTCATCTTCCTCGACTTCTCTGACGTCTTCTCCCTCTCCAACGGTCTTCTTGCCGAACTTCAGTATTTCAAATATCTTCTCAGATTCCTCTCCCATCACATAAAGCAACGTGTCTCTTTGGGTTTCTGGCTCTTCCTTTGACAGTTTACTTGCATTTCGGTAGCGACGAAACTGTTTGATCCAATGAGACCATTCTTCAGGCTTGAACGAGAAGTGTGGCGGCGGTTGAAGGTTCTGCATCTTGATAGTTCTTTTGAAGTTCCCGTCGATGAGTCAAATTTTTATCACTGTTGACCAAAACGGAATCCCACTTCTGACACCATGTTCAAGATAGACAAGTGGACGAACTGACGACTTTCACACATTAGGACATACCACTGTAGATTCCCATTTCAACATTTATTCTTCTGATAAATGCAAGTCACGTCCATGTTACAACATGCTGAGTCAAAGACTGAAAATGACGTAATTAGGAGGGACAATGAGGAACAGTCATGAAGGGGTTGTCTCTCTTAGATTACATTCCCAAACATCCAGTACCGCAAGTACGAGGTGAGTCTGTGCCAGTGCTGCCTTGTCCAGTACCGCAAGTACAAGGTGAGTCTGTGCCAGTGCCTCCTTGTCCAGTACCGCAAGTACGAGGTGAGTCTGTGCCAGTGCTGCCTTGTCCAGTACCGCAAGTACGAGGTGAGTCTGTGCCAGTGCTGCCTTGTCCAGTACCGCAAGTACGAGGTGAGTCTGTGCCAGTGCTGCCTTGTCCAGTACCGCAAGTACGAGGTGAGTCTGTGCCAGTGCTGCCTTGTCCAGTACCGCAAGTACGAGGTGAGACTGTGCCAGTGCTGCCTTGTCCAGTACCGCAAGTACGAGGTGAGACTGTGCCAGTGCTGCCTTGTCCAGTACCGCAAGTACGAGGTGAGTCTGTGCCAGTGCTGCCTTGTCCAGTACCGCAAGTACGAGGTGAGTCTGTGCCAGTGCTGCCTTGTCCAGTACCGCAAGTACGAGGTGAGTCTGTGCCAGTGCTGCCTTGTCCAGTACCGCAAGTACGAGGTGAGACTGTGCCAGTGCTGCCTTGTCCAGTACCGCAAGTACGAGGTGAGTCTGTGCCAGTGCTGCCTTGTCCAGTACCGCAAGTACGAGGTGAGTCTGTGCCAGTGCTGCCTTGTCCAGTACCGCAAGTACGAGGTGAGTCTGTGCCAGTGCTGCCTTGTCCAGTACCGCAAGTACGAGGTGAGTCTGTGCCAGTGCTGCCTTGGACTCTACTTGCATTGCAGCCGGCGGAGGCGGCATTTCCAAACTGTTGAATGAGCTGTATAAGGACTGCATTTGAACATTGTTGAGGGCATGTGGCATTGAGACAGTCATGAGAGAAAAACTGGCGCCTGACCACCATTTCTGGAAAGCTGCAAGTGGAAAGGGAGTAGTACAGTTTTAAAACTGATGTGTGTTTGTCCTAGACAACAAATGAAGTATATGAAAATGGTACCTGTAGAGATCACTCATTAGGACATGGTCTACTCTGGTTTTGACTGACTCTACAAATCTAAGCTGAGGCTCTGGTCTCCCCACAATGCCAGAGGCATTTCCATCAAAGCCACAGATGACCCTGCCCCATCATGTGTGCAGGTGAAATCTGTTTGACACTTGTAATTAAATCAGAGATCAACATGTGGAGTAAAATGTTAAAATACGTGGATATTCAAGCATGTGTGGAAAGTTATTTCAGGAAAATATAGAAAATGAAGAAGGGCGTGTGCCCGAAAGCCTTTGATTTTGGTGTTTGTCGTGTGTTTTTTTCTTATTTATAGGAAAATATAGTATAAAAAATTTACCCCTCCCTTTTTCCAATACTACAGGAGCTGTAGGTCAGGATTGAATTTTATCCATGCATCATGCCTCCGATGGCTTCTCAGTGTGATGATGTTTCATTTCAGTCTGCCAACCCCTACATTTTCAAACTCTAGAATTTTATCCATGCATCATGCCTCCGATGGCTTCTCAGTGTGATGATGTTTCATTTCAGTCTGCCAACCCCTACATTTTCAAACTCTCCATCCTGGATGATGAGCTGGCTCTCACGGTGAGTTCACAAATGAAGGAAAGGAAGAGGGTTTGTTGTACAGTAGCCTATTGTTGCATGTACTCTCTGTAATAAAAACAAGCTCACGTGTGTCATAACTTGTGAATAATGTAACTGCTATGTCTTAGCCTTCTTATGATTTTTTTTCACAGTAAATGAAAGTGTCATGTTTTCACCACTGTGACTCTGCATAACACAACACCTCTTGTTTACTTGGTATGAATGGAGGATATTGGTATCTGTCTCTGTGATCAGAGTATAAAGTTAATGTACCTACTCAAGGTGTTTCACAGAAATCTAACATCAATGCATTATATTCATTTGCAGGGCTGTGCACAAGTTGTTTCAGCAGTGTTGTGTGATTTCAACAGGTATGGAACATTTTCTTGGATGATACAAAGTATTGCCTGCATTCTTTAACTTACTCACCTTCAGTCTTGTGTGAGAGACCGGGTATTGTTCTGTATATGCATGATGTGACCAATCCTTAATGGATAACATTTTGATGATTGTTGAGTTTCTAGTGGCTAAGTGCTGCTGTTGGTAGTATTTTGCTTGTTGATAATAAATGTTGCTGAATACTGTCAGTAATGTAATAATGTTGACCTGTTCACTGCCCTCTTGGTGTAGGTAGAATGTCCTGCCCTCACTGCTAGCACTGCAGTGTGGACAAACCTTCCCATCTGTTTTCCATTGCCTTGCTTGATTGTAAGCCACTCAGTGGCATGCAGATTTACCTCCCTTGAAATGATGGACTAAAATGAAATTCCCCCCCACAAATTTCATCCAGTATAGGCTAGAGCAAATACACTGGCATTTAAGGGGTTACAAAGGATTGATTTCTGATCGATGATTTAAGAAGGGGTCACTATGAAAACTTTTGCCACACTGAGATAGAAATCATTGTGTATTCCACTGCAGTTTGGCAACAATAAATGTTATTTCATCATCGTATTGTTAACAGCCAGAATAATCATGTGTTTGTGACAAAGGTAGGGAAATCTGTTTTGTGAACATTGACAAGTTTGCGTGATTGTTTCTCAGTCAAAGTAATGGAGGGCTTTTCTAACATGTATGATGGTATCAGTGTTGACACCTGTGTGCACCATGTCTACTTGCAGAGACTACCAGTCGCAGTTTGTTGAACAGCAGACAGGCTGGTTCTCTGCTCTAGCCAACATGGTGAGTGGTTTTGTCATGCATTCTCGCCATAGTGAAGTTGACATGTTTGTGTGGAGTGACACTGGTATGGTGTAAGTCTTGCATTGGAGTTGAATAGTGCGGGCTTGATAGCCCTGTGACTGCAGACAGATGTTTATCAATGGCCTGTGAAGGTAAAGATGCTCTTTTTTATATTGTGACTTTTCCACCCATTGATGGATGCTCAAACCGCACATATTTACCTCCTGGTCAACAGGCTACCTCTTTTACTCATTCCAACACCATCTCAACTCCCTGGGGAGCATGCAACCAGGCAAAAATTTCCAACTCAGCTCTCACAGATAGTTGCAGTGGTGTCCAGATAGTTCATTTCAGGGGCTTTAGTCCTGTGATTTGAATGTTAATTTTTCCTGTTACTTCTATTTCTCTGACTGTGTAGAGATTGTAAATATGAGATTGAATGTGTGATTTTTACTGCAGTGTTTTTGCTGTAAAATTATGAATTGATGTCAAAATCTTTTTTTTTTGCAGGTTGGAAACATGTTTGTTGCAGAGGAGAAAAGAGCAGAGTCTGTTCGGTATGTTGACACAAGCAGCAGTGATTATACACGTGGATGGAGAATTTCATTTGTTTTGTTACCTACCATCTCTGTATGTGATTTTATTTAGATCTCTGCAATCTGGTTTTGAAACTGCATGCAAGATGTGACTGAAGAAAGCGTTAAGAAGAAGTATATTCCTTGTTGTTTGTAGGTACTTTTTCCTTGTACTATCATAAATGACCTGATTTTCTTTTTGTACAAAATTGCACAGACAGGCAGTTTGGTGTAGACATTTCCGGGTGTAAATCTTTTCTCAATGGCTGTCAAAATCATCATCCTTCCTATACCTTTTTGCTTGCTATTGTTTCTGGTTTGGCTGGTTTCCTGTGTTTGCAGGAAATTACATTATTCAGCCAAATCAAGCTAACTCTGTGTTGCATGCTCATTAAATGATGCAAATTGAGAAAGGAAGAAAGTATTCCAGCCATCCAACTTGATGTTTCAGAGCAAATTACTCTCTCCTGCTGGCTCTCTATGAAGCCATTCATCTCAATCGGAACTTCATCACAGCCCTCACCCATGTGAGTATTCTTGTCATGGGAATCTATTTATTTTATCTGCATCGTTGGAATAGAAATTCGTTCTTTTGTAGTAAAATAGATTTAAAATGGACTCAAACAAACAGACAGACATACAAACTCACAGAATGATATAGATTGCAAACCAAGTGGTTGTGGAAGTTTTTTTAGTTAACTTATGATTTTATTATATAACGTGACCTGAGTTTATCTAAACAGTGTCTTACACATAAAGATTATTAAATTGTTATTTGCTGTCAAAGCTCTTATGGAATCATTGCAACTTGATTTGTAATGTTATTTATTCTTATGTACAAGACGTTCTTGATTTCAATGCAAAATTCACATTTTATATCCCACCCATCATGATCACTCAGTTGATCAGATGCAATTTTATGTTTGAAGTACATTTTAGAGAACCTTCTTCCCTGACTGCCATGATAGTTCTGTTTTAGAAATGGCATGCAGCAATGTCTTCCCCCCCCCCCCCCCCCCCCCCCCCCCCTTGGGTTGGGGATCAGAATAGACTCACAGTGTCTCCCCACATGTTTCTTAAGATGCTAATGACTAGGGACATTATAGGCTTGTTCAGGAGTACAAAGCGCTGCATGAGCGCTTCATGTTGGCAATTGAGCGCTCTTTGCCTCTCGTGAACATCTACTGATTTAGTGCAGCACTTCACTTGTTAAAGGGGAGGTAAATCTTCTGTGACGCATGTTGTGTTGCTAGACGCTAAATAAAGTGTTTTATTTGCCACAGACATCGTTTTTGCACGTTTAAATGTATTCTGCATGAATAAAGTCCACTACTGTGTCATCCTTACTTGCCATTACTTGTGCATACAGAGCGCTTGGGGCAAATAAAGCCCGTTCCAGTCCCAAAATGATGTTTCTGAGGGTTATTTTACACATCGACGGCCAGTGCGGGATCGAAGACGCCATTTTGAAAACTTTGTGAATCACCTCGAATCTGTGATGCACAGCGCTGCTCAGCGCTGAGTGAATCACGCCCCAAAATTGCTGTTCAGGAGTGAAACACGTGCAGCGCTGTGCAGCGCTGTGCAGCGCTGCGCCTCCTGAACAAGCCTAGTGACTTGATTTGTGCTTACTCTAATCTTGATATTTTCATGCTCAGTGGCCTTACATAGCCTACAAAGGCTGATAGACTTCAAAACTCCATCCATCCGTCCTTAAGATGTCTTTGTGTCATTCAAGCAGTTTATTTGCCACTGTTCACACTGTGCTAGTGTGTTCAGATCAAGTGCATGTTGCAGTCTTATTGCTGTGTTTATCGTTGTGATTCTAGCTCTCATTGAATACCTCTGTCTTTTCTGCATTGCAGTCCCACACGCCATCTGCTCCAACCACCCCTCCCTCCTCCCCCACCACCACGTCCCCTGTACCGCAGCCTCAGGGTGAGTGGAACAGAAAGGTTACTGCCTTAGTCATTGCTTTGAATCAATAGCACCACTCTGTATTGTCATCATAGCTGCTGTCTTTGTCAATGTCATTGGTGTCATGATGGTAGTTTTCCCATCACTGTGGTTGCTGCTGTCTTTGTCAATGTCATTGGTGTCATGATGGTAGTTTTCCCATCACTGTGGTTGCTGCTGTCTTTGTCAATGTCATTGGTGTCATGATGGTAGTTTTCCCATCACTGTGGTTGCTGCTGTCTTTGTCAATGTCATTGGTGTCATGATGGTAGTTTTCCCATCACTGTGGTTGCTGCTGTCTTTGTCAATGTCGTTGGTGTCATGATGGTAGTTTTCCCATCACTGTGGTTGCAGCTGTCTTTGTCAATGTCATTGGTGTCATGATGGTAGTTTTCCCATCACTAGCACCACTCTGTATTGTCATCATAGCTGCTATCTTTGTCAATGTCATTGGTGTCATGATGGTAGTTTTCCCATCACTGTGGTTGCTGCTATCTTTGTCAATGTCATTGGTGTCATGATGGTAGTTTTCCCATCACTGTTGTTGCAGCTGTCTTTGTCAATGTCATTGGTGTCATGATGGTAGTTTTCCCATCACTGTTGTTGCAGCTGTCTTTGTCAATGTCATTGGTGTCATGATGGTAGTTTTCCCATCACTGTGGTTGCAGCTGAAGGAGAAACGGGAGCTGTGCCAGCAGGGGAGGCAACTGTTGCCAGCCAGCCTACCAACCTTTTGGTCACCTTTCTGGAGTACTCCTCCATCATCATGCAAGACACCAAGGGTGTGTTTCTTATCCTTTCTTCTCTATTTGTCTGTCTGTCCGTCCATCATCCATCCATCCATCCATCCATCCATCCATCCATCCATCCATCCATCCATCCATCATCCATCCATCCACCCACCCACCCACCCACCCACCCACCCACCCATCCATCCATCCATCCATCCATCCATCCATCCATCCATCCATCCATCCATCCATCCATCCATCCATCCATCCACATGTCTGCTGTTTCTATTTCTATCAGTCTCTATGTCAGTCTCTATGTCTGTCTCTATGGCTGACAGTCTCTGTCCATATATCTGTCTGTCCTGGTGACTGTCTTTCTGTCCATCTGTCTGTTCATGTCCATCTATTTGTCTGTTTGTGCGTGTCTGTCTGTATGTTTCTTCTTTTTTCAATTTTTAACACCTCTTTGTGTCATCACATGTCTCTCTTCTTCTAGGATTGATTTGTTTAAACATAGCTATCTTATTCAGGGGCTACTATGTGGAACACACTATGCAATTCTCTAAAAATTGTGAAATCTTTAGATAAATTTAAATTGAAACCACACACTTTTCTTATGCAGTCATCCTAGATACTTTCATCTTATTCTAAATTCACTTTGTGGTTATTTTCTACGTGGTATTTCGTTACCATGAATTGATTGTAACCTGTTACTGTGTAAATTTTGTGTGGGATAGAGGGTGGGTGGGTGGGTAGGGGTGGGGGATGGGATTGGATTTGTTTGTTTTCTTGTTTTAACAAGGGCTGGATGTAAGATAGGCAGTTATGCATTATTCATGTATTTCCCTTGAAAAATAAAGTGTAATTAAACTTTAATCTTTGCTTTACACCCTCTTTGTCTCCAAACCATCTTATCCCTACCTACCATTTTTTAATGCATGTTTGTTTGTTCTATGTTGGGGTTTGTTTGTTTTTGGTTTTGATCTGCCATGTCTGCAATCTTAGTTGTTACATTATCAGTTGGATCCTTTGCATGAATCCATGATTACATTCAGGATCTGATGTAATGGCCGCATGAAAGAAGTTCACCAGGTTTGGAACCATGCATATTGATTTATAATTTTTATTGCAGACAACACTCGATACAGCAATGCCAAACTCTGCCTCATCATCCTCACCTGCATTGCAGAGGTAAGTCAGCTTCTGGCTTGTGGAGGCACTGTTGACAATGTCCAGGACTGAAATGCTGACATGTTGTGTTGTGCTCCTCCTTTTGTATATATATATATATATATATATACTTCCTCAGACTTTGCATTAACTCTTGTATGCTGTCACTTTCATGAACTTTCCTTTTGTCCATGTCAAAATGTGTTGAACTGCATGATGAAGTTTGATGTGGAAGATTCTCACAATGATGATTTTGATGATGATGATGATGATGATGATGATGATGATGATTTGATGTTTTTGATGGTGATGATGTGAATGATACTTTCCTTTTCTTCTATATTCACTTTGCAAGAAAAATTATCATTTAACAATGAAGTGGTTGGTTTATCAGCTTTAGATGAATTCTCTCTCTCTCTCTCTCTCTCTCTCTCTCTCTCTCTCTCTCTCTCTCTCTCTCTCTCTCTCTCTCTCTCTCTCTCTCTCTCTCTCTCTCTCTCTCTCTCTCTCTCCCTCTCCCTCCCTCCCTCCCTCCCTCCGTCCGTCCGTCCCTCCCTCCCTCCCTCCCTCCGTCCCTCCCTCCGTCCCTCCCTCTCTCTCTCTCTCTCTCTCTCTCTCTCTCTCTCTCTCTCTCTCTCTCTCTCTCTCTCTCTCTCTCTCTCTCTCTCTCTCTCTCTATATATATATATATATATATATATATATATATATAGTAATGGGGGCTGGGTGGGCGAAAGAGGAGAATGGACCCTCTCTCTGCATAGCATATGCTTGTGTTGTACATGATGTGTGTTCATCAAGTTGACATGCATATATGTGTATATCATTATTGACGCACATATTTGCTGTTTCTTTCTCAGGACCAGTATGCCAACTCCCTTATGCATGACGCCAACATGACTTTCAGAGTCCAGCTCCACAGAATGGTGAGTGAGGAATTAGAGCGCTTGTCAAGTTCAGAGACTGCACACATTCATCTGTTTTATTTTCACATCTGTGTAATTATTCTTTTCAAATGTCAATTGAAAGTTGCATCTTTTAAAAATTTGAATGAAGTATTTTGTCATTTGATACTGTGTAACATTGTGCAGGAATAATGAAAGAACAATTCAATGTTTGTTGTAACAGTAATATTCTGTACTGCTGATTACTCTATCTAGCTCAGTCACTGAAACCTGTCCTGGCCTCTCTTTGAAAATGAAATGCACTTTCAAAATATTTGTGTTAACAGCTCCTAAATGATCGATATCCTTTTCTTCCCTCTGAATGTCACATTATTTTGGCTGTTGTTTACTGAGTTCAGCACCTACAAGCATGTTGTGGAGGAATATAGTTTCCCTTACTTTCCCTTCCCATATACTCTGTGTTATGAAATATGGTTTCAGGGTTAATGTAATAGCAGTAACACCTTCCAAGGCAACAGATGTAGTTAATGCAAAACCTTCTTTTTTCTCCTAGAAGTCGGAGGTACACCCTTCAACCCTCAAGTGTTACTGCTGAATTTCCCATTCAGTGTCCCCCTGTGGGTTGGGGGTAAGAATTGACCCCCCTGTGGGTTGGGGGTAAGAATTGACCCACCACCTCTCCCTAAGCCATTTGTAAGAGTTGAATAACTGGAAAATATTGGGACTTGACTTGCTTTTATTCGAAGCAGCTCTGATTTTTTTTTTAATGATCAATGGCCTTACAAAGCCTACAAAGGCCAATAGGCCATAAAACATCACCCACCCATCCATCCACCCCATCCAGTGGTTGCTCTGGCCAAACTGTTAAGAACTGTTTCTGTTGTGAGCTGTTGAAATTGTCTGCTGGAGTATTGCCTGATGGAGTGGTGCTTGATTGAGTGGAGATGAACTCTAGAGGCCAGCGCAACTGCTGATGTGGAAATTTGGCTGAGATTTTGGCCCTCTGATATGTCTAGGGTTAGTCAGGTGGGAAGTAATTGCTGTTGCATGGAGGCCTCTGTTCTGTTTGCAGCCCATGCGTCATCGAAAAGTGAAGGTGGAGAAGAGTCCAGCCTCCAGACCTCTGGTCTCTGCCCTCATAGGTCTGTATCACTTCTCCAGGATGAGAAGCGTGGCACGTCTCTTGCTGTAATTTGTAAAGCATCTGGCATCACACTTTATGGTTAAGTTGATGCTTGCAACAAAAATGATACCTAAATGTGATGATAAATAACTTTCTGCTTGTCAGTATTATAATTCTCTTGGATGTAGGTTGTTTTGACTGGATCCTTGTCACATTACAGTAGGATTGTTTTTCCATCCTAGATTTCATCACAGTGCCCTTTGTGTTTATGGGAGACTGGCCATGCCATTCATTCTTTTGGAAGACTTGATAGCAAGAGTTATATCCCTTGAGCAGGATTGAAACCCCCCCCCCACAGCAATCACTTGCTCGGGTTACTTTCAACAGCAGCAGGATTTTCTCATTTTGAAACTTGTCATGCATTGTATAAATAATAAAATGATAGACACTTTAGTTTCCCAGCATGTACATTGTAATTACACCTACACCCCACCCCCCAGAGTTTCCCAGCATGTACATTGTATTTACACCTACACCCCACCCCCCAGAGTTTCCCAGCATGTACATTGTAATTACACCTACACCCCACCCTCCAGAGTTTCCCAGCATGTACATTGTATTTACACCTACACCCCACCCCCCAAAGTTTCCCAGCATGAACATTGTAATTACACCTACACCCCACCCCCCAAAGTTTCCCAGCATGTACATTGTAATTACACCTACACCCCACCCCCCAAAGTTTCCCAGCATGTACATTGTATTTACACCTACACCCCACCCCCCAAAGTTTCCCAGCATGTACATTGTAATTACACCTACACCTCACCCCCCAAAGTTTCCCAGCATGTACATTGTAATTACACCTACACCTCACCCCCCAAAGTTTCCCAGCATGTACATTGTAATTACACCTACACCCCACCCCCCAAAGTTTCCCAGCATGAACATTGCAATTACATCTACACCCCACCCCCCAGAGTTTCCCAGCATATACATGTAATTACACCTACACCCCACCCCCCAAAGTTTCCCAGCATGTACATTGTAATTACACCTACACCCCACCCCCCAAAGTTTCCCAGCATGTACATTGTAATTACACCTACACCCCACCCCCCAGAGTTTCCCAGCATGTACATTGTAATTACACCTACACCCCACCCCCCAGAGTTTCCCAGCATGTACATTGTAATTACACCTACACCCCACCCCCCAGAGTTTCCCAGCATGTACATTGTAATTACACCTACACCCCACCCCCCAGAGTTTCCCAGCATGTACATTGTAATTACACCTACACCCCACCCCCAGAGTTTCCCAGCATGTACATTGTAATTACACCTACACCCCACCCCCCAGAGTTTCCCAGCATGTACATTGCATTTACACCTACACCCCACCCCCCAAAGTTTCCCAGCATGTACATTGTAATTACACCTACACCCCACCCCCCAGAGTTTCCCAGCATGTACATTGTAATTACACCTACACCCCACCCCCCAAGTTTCCCAGCATGTACATTGTAATTACACCTACACCCCACACCCCAAAGTTTCCCAGCATGTACATTGTAATTACACCTACACCCCACCCCCCAAAGTTTCCCAGCATGTACATTGTAATTACACCTACACCCCACCCCCCAAAGTTTCCCAGCATGTACATTGTAATTACACCTACACCCCACCCCCAAAGTTTCCCAGCATGTACATTGTAATTACACCTACACCCCACCCCCCAAAGTTTCCCAGCATGTACATTGTAATTACACCTACACCCCACCCCCCAGAGTTTCCCAGCATGTACATTGTAATTACACCTACACCCCACCCCCCAGAGTTTCCCAGCATGTACATTGTAATTACACCTACACCCCACCCCCCAGAGTTTCCCAGCATGTACATTGTAATTACACCTACACCCCACCCCCCAAAGTTTCCCAGCATGTACATTGTAATTACACCTACACCCCACCCCCCAGAGTTTCCCAGCATGTACATTGTAATTACACCTACACCCCACCCCCCAAAGTTTCCCAGCATGTACATTGTAATTACACCTACACCCCACCCCCCAAAGTTTCCCAGCATGTACATTGTAATTACACCTACACCCCACCCCCAAGTTTCCCAGCATGTACATTGTAATTACACCTACACCCACCCCCCAAGTTTCCCAGCATGTACATTGTAATTACACCTACACCCCACCCCCCAAAGTTTCCCAGCATGAACATTGCAATTACATCTACACCCCACCCCCCAGAGTTTCCCAGCATATACATTGTAATTACACCTACACCCCACCCCCCAAAGTTTCCCAGCATGTACATTGTAATTACACCTACACCCCACCCCCCAAAGTTTCCCAGCATGTACATTGTAATTACACCTACACCCCACCCCCCAGAGTTTCCCAGCATGTACATTGTAATTACACCTACACCCCACCCCCCAGAGTTTCCCAGCATGTACATTGTAATTACACCTACACCCCACCCCCCAGAGTTTCCCAGCATGTACATTGTAATTACACCTACACCCCACCCCCCAGAGTTTCCCAGCATGTACATTGTAATTACACCTACACCCCACCCCCCAGAGTTTCCCAGCATGTACATTGCAATTACACCTACACCCCACCCCCCAGAGTTTCCCAGCATGTACATTGCATTTACACCTACACCCCACCCCCCAAAGTTTCCCAGCATGTACATTGTAATTACACCTACACCCCACCCCCTAGAGTTTCCCAGCATGTACATTGTAATTACACCTACACCCCACCCCCCAAAGTTTCCCAGCATGTACATTGTAATTACACCTACACCCCACACCCCAAAGTTTCCCAGCATGTACATTGTAATTACACCTACACCCCACCCCCCAAAGTTTCCCAGCATGTACATTGTAATTACACCTACACCCCACCCCCCAGAGTTTCCCAGCATGTACATTGCATTTACACCTACACCCCACCCCTGAAAGTTTCCCAGCATGTACATTGTAATTACACCTACATCCCACCGCCCAAAGTTTCCCAGCGTGTACATTGCATTTACACCTACACCCCACCCCCCAAAGTTTCCCAGCATGTACATTTCATTCACACCTACACCCCACCCCCCAAAGTTTCCCAGCATGTACATTGTAATTACACCTACACCCCACCCCCCAGAGTTTCCCAGCATGTACATTGTAATTACACCTACACCCCACCCCCCAGAGTTTCCCAGCATGTACATTGTAATTACACCTACACCCCACCCCCCAGAGTTTCCCAGCATGTACATTGTAATTGCACCTACACCCCACCCCCCAAAGTTTCCCAGCATGTACATTGTAATTACACCTACACCCCACTCCCCAGAGTTTCCCAGCATGTACATTGTAATTACACCTACACCCCACCCCCCAAAGTTTCCCAGCATGTACATTGTAATTACACCTACACCCCACCCCCCAAAGTTTCCCAGCATGTACATTGTAATTACACCTACACCTCACCCCCCAGAGTTTCCCAGCCTGTACATTGTAATTACACCTACACCCCATCCCCCAAAGTTTCCCAGCATGTACATTGTAATTACACCTACATCCCACCCCCCAAAGTTTCCCAGCATGTACATTGTAATTACACCTACACCCCCCCCCCCCCCCCCCGAGTTTCCCAGCATGTACATTGTAATTACACCTACACCCCACCCCCCAAAGTTTCCCAGCATGTACATTGTAATTACACCTACACCCCACCCCCCAGAGTTTCCCAGCCTGTACATTGTAATTACACCTACACCCCATCCCCCAAAGTTTCCCAGCATGTACATTGTATTTACACCTACACCCCACCCCCCAGAATTTCCCAGCATGTACATTGTATTTACATCTACACCCCACCCCCCAGAGTTTCCCAGCATGTACATTGTATTTACATCTACACCCCACCCCCCAAAAACAAAGTTGGGGTGACAGTAACCTGACCAACTATTTTTTTTCTTCTGCAGACCATTATTCTCCCCTTCCACCTGATAATGTAATAAGGAAGAAAGAAAGAAAGAAAGAAAGAAAGAAAGAAAGAAAGAAAGTTAACAATGAACTGTGTGTTGTCCCTATGAACACTTAGGGAATCCACTATTATTGTATTAACAATTAAAACTACTTTTTGGCGAAGAGAAAATTTCTTCATGTACAAATGAATCTACCGTTATATTTGACATTTCTTAAATTACACCCACACACAAATGGGTGCAGTCTCAATCTGGCCCCCTCTTAAAAATATAGAAAGTTCAGGCCTACCCACCATCCCTAACTTTTTTGCCATGTTATCTTAACCACCACAATTCCCCACCCCACCTTCCACCCTCACCCCCACCCCCACCAATCAGAGCCATTTTGAGGACTTGGACCCATTTTTAACATGAGAGGGTGAAAAACTAGGAGCTCGTGCTATGAACTCAATGCAATCAACGTTGGTTGGATCATACAAAATGCAGAAGCATGATTTCTTGATTGTAATTCAACAAATTTCATGAAGAGGCTTTGAGAGTGATGGTCAGACTTTGTTGTTCTATTCCTTGGAGAGAGTTATCTAAGTTACTGCTAGGGTGCATTAGGTGCAAAGATTTGTGTGTGTGTGTGTGTGTGTGTGTGTGTGTGTTTGTGTGTTCATGTGTGTGTGTGTGTGTATGTTCATATGTGTGTGTGTGTGTGTGTGTTCATATGTGTGTGTGTGTGTGTGTGTGTGTGTGTGTTCATATGTGTGTGTGTGTGTTCATATGTGTGTGTGTGTGTGTGTGTGTGTGTGTGTGCATTTGATGTGATTGCAAGTGATGTTTTAGTGTAACTTAATGTATGTGTACGTCCTTTCAGATTTGATGGTGGAATTTACCATGAGTCATATGATGAAGACTTTTCCACTTGAGCTCTACCTGTAAGTATCTAAACCAGTGAAGCTATCTTGTGTTCATTTCAGTTCACCTTTTTTGACTCACATGCGAAGCAAAAGTGAGTCTATGTACTGAGCCGTGTCGTCCGTCCGTCCGGGCGTCCGTCCGGGCGTCCGTAAAAAACTTAAACGTTGGATTTTTCTCGGAGACTATTAAGTCTATCAACACCAAATGTGGCATGATGGTGTATGATGACAAGGCCTCAAAAAACATACATAGTGACTTGACCTTGTTTCAAGGTCAAGGTCACAGGAGCCATAAATGTGGTCTCAAAAACAGTCATTTTTCACATTTTCCCAATTTTCTCCCACGTTATTGAGAATGGCGACCTTAGCTACAAGTGGTATATAGGTCAAAGCAAGCCCTATCTTTTGATACCAGTTTGGTTGACCTTGCTTCAAGGTCAAGGTCACAGGAGCTCTTCAAAGTTGGATTGTATACATATTTTGAAGTGACCTTGACCCTGAACTATGGAACATAACTGTTTCAAACTTAATAATTATGTGGGGCACATGTTATACTTTCATCATGAGACACATTTGGTCACATATCATCAAGGTCAAGGTCACTTTGACCCTTATGAAATGTGACCAAAATGGGGTAGTGAACCACTAAAAGTGACTATATCTCATGGTAGAAAGTGCCAATAAGCACCATTGGGCTTCCTATGTCTTGAATTAAGAGCTTTGTGTTGCATGACCTTGGATGACCTTGACCTTGGGTCAAGGTCACATGTTTTTTTGGTAGGAAAAAAAGTGTAAATCATTTCTTAGTGTATGATGTCATTGCTAGGTTTAGTTGTTTGACCTTGACCTTGAAGGTCACCTGAAGGTCAAAGTCATATAAAGGTCAAGGTCAAGCATGTGAGTCGTATGGGCTTTGCCCTTCTTGTATAGACTTGTTCCTTATAATACTCAGGACCTGGGCAAAGTGTCATTTTGAGGCATCCATATTTTAACAGTGCAGTCTGAAAAAATGACTCGATGCATGACGAAAATGAAGAACTGAATGATTTTTATCCATGCATTGATGAAAAATAAAAAGGAATCCTATACAAGGAGTGTTTTGATCTTCAATTCCTGGAAGTATGTGCCACATTTAAGATGACAGTTTTTTGGTGTGCATTTAGCTGTTTGATGCAGCATTTTGCACTCATTTAATGTATAAATAATGCCTTAATGGAGTGCACTCAATTTACTTCAGACGATGCCTGGGAATCATTCATCGGGTGCTGTGCTACCAGAAGAAGCTGCGCGTGAGGATACAGTATCCCTGGAAGGAACTGTGGACTGGTGAGTCTCATCTTACATGCATGTGTCACACATTTTCACTCACTGAGGCTGGCAGTCAGACAGACAGATAGACAGAGAGGTGGCTGGCTGGCTGGCTGGCTAGACAGCTGGTCGGATGGATGGATGGATGGATGGATGGATGGATGGATGGATGGATGGATGGATGGATGGATGGATGGATGGATGGATGGATGGATGGATGGATGGATGGATGGAAAGTTGGTTGGTTGGTTGGATGGTTGGTTGGACAGATTAATGGGTAAACAGATAGACAGATGAGAAGACAGATACATTTTTTAATCTGTGGAAAAAGTTTGTGAGATTTAACTTGACAAATGCCTGATACATGCATAGCCCTTTTAGTTTGCCTATTTGTTGCAATAACATGCCAGCCTCTTCTGTTACAAATGAAATTCCACTCTAGAAGAGATCTCTTTTTGTTCCAAAATGCCTTACTGAACTAAAGATTGTGATTGTCAGATTACATCGTCTTGATATGTTAATCTTTCTTTTCAGCTATTTGGAAGGTGTTGTATGTGGTTGTTACTGTGTTTTTTTTAATAGACTCAACCTGAATTGGCAGCTATCTTGGATCTCAGGACTATGTAATGTTAGTGCCACTGTAGACATTAATAAGCAGATGGATTAAGGCTGTAGCTTTTTTCATTTTCTTTTTTCTTTTTTCATATTATGTTACCACTGTTTAGTGTATTTGACGGGCAGGATGTGAATGCATTGTTGACTTGTTTGTTTCTACAGCTCTCATCAACCTGATCAAGTTTATCCTGTCCCATGAAACACAGCTGCTGAAGAAACACAACATCTTCCATCTTGCTTCCAAGGTCAGACTCATGAACCAGCAGTGGTGGCGATGGCTATGGTGGTGGTGGCGGTGGAGGCGGTGGGTGGTGGTGGTGGTGGTGAAGATGCAGATAGATAATGATGATTATATGGCTCTGTGTGTGTGTGTGTGTGCTTGTGTGTGTGTGTGTGTGTGTGTGTTTGTTTGAGTGTGTGTTTATGTGTGTGTGTGTGTGTGTGTTTATATGTGTGTGTGTGTGTATGTGAATATGTATGAGAATGTGCATGGGTGAAAAAACCCATGACATTTCTACTTACATTTCAGTTCAACTTTCTGTGGAACGCTAATGATTAATGGATCATATTCACATTGCAACCAGCTGTCACTCTAATTTTCATGCAGATATTGGAGTGATGACCTTGAATAAGATAGAAGCTGGTATGGGTCCTATCTAGCTTGGAATATCAAAT
>JAWQFJ010000616.1:0-12500 GCA_034096865.1 Theodoxus fluviatilis
AAAATTCCCCTTGGCAAGACTATTTTTGTCAAACAGTAGTTAACATTGTGTGCATCCAAATGAAAAAGGACTAGGGAAAGAAAAAAATGACAACATGAGATTTTTAAGCTGTGAATCTGTTTAGTTTGTTAAAACTAATTTAAGATAAATTATCATATTTATAGCATGTATGATTAATACATAACTGTAGCATAAAGCCATAGAAATACCTGATAACTTTGCCTCGTGTTCTCTCAAAAGCTGTTCCAGCCACTCGATTTAGCCTTGTTTTCCTTTGGAAGCTCACAGTTGTTTGGGGGAAAAGGGAAGAACCCCAAGTGGCATTCATGTTCAAACAGTTTTGCTGACAATACACCAGTGTGCACTACATTGCACTGCACAGCTTTTGCATCATTCCATGATAGCTTCTCTCCCTTTGATTCCTTTTTGGGAGACTATCTGCATTTTGCTTTAAGTCTCAGTCTGTCGGTCTGACTCTGTCTCTCTGTGTCTCTCTCTGTCACTCTGTGTCTGTCTGTCTGTCTGCCTGTCTGTCTGTCTGTCTGTCTGTCTGTCTGTCTGTCTGTCTGTCTGTCTGTGTCTCTCTTTGTCTCTGTCTGTCCGTCCTTCGGTCAGTGTCTCTGCCTCGGTCTGTATCTCTGTCTCGGTCTGTCTGTATCTCTGCCTGTACGTCTGTCTCTGTATCTCTCTTTCTCTCTGTCTGTGTCTCTGTCTCTGTATCTCTCTGTCGTCTGTCTGTGTGTCCATTCGTCCGTCTGTTCATCCGTTCGTCCATCCCCCCCCCCCCCCCTCTCTCTCTCTCTCTCTCTCTTGAACTGTATAGTTAACACAGAACAAACATGCAGTCAGTGTGAACAGTTTATCAAAGATACATACAAGTGCACAATTCTGATTACGGAGTATTGAATGTATGGTTCTGTGCACCAATAACTTCATTTTACGAGAGACTGATGGTATGAGATAAGCAAAAATAATTGCATGACCATAGCTACCTCTGGATTTACTCACTATCTACTTTCATCATGTGTGTGTGTGTGTGTGTGTGTGTGTGTGTGTGTGAGAGAGAGAGAGAGAGAGAGAGAGAGAGAGAGAGAGAGAGAGAGAGAGAGAGAGTGAGTGTTGGGGTTGGTAGATGGAAGAACTAGTTGATGATTAGTTGTATTGTTGAGGCTGTTGTTACTGAATTCCTTGTTTAATTTGCATATAGTGTTGCATCAATGGGAAAGGTTTGTTCCCCATTGTAATGAAGAGGGTGAATTTTGAGGGATTCGGTCAATTAAGCCTTTTGTACAAGTGACGCATTGCAGATATTCATCACAGGAGAACTAAGTGCCATATAATATATTTTCAGTGAATAGTGAAAAGTATATCATAGTGACAACGAATATTATGATGATTAAAAGTATTGCCATGCAGCTTTGTTTCTTTCGTTCATTCTTTTTCTGTCTTATCAACTAAGCAGAATTTGTGGTGAATGTTTACTCTGACTGCCTGAGAAACAATCCCATGATTTTCGGTCCCCTTCTTCCAGCAGTGCACATGCAGCCACCTGTTGAGATTATTTTCTTTCTCACCTGCTGACAGCCTGTCGTGATCGACCTATGGCCTATCGTGACATCTGCTCTGACCTGAAACCTCGGTCAGATGTAAAAGTCACGGTGTCCTTCTCAACACATAACACAACGCAGCGACTCAGAACTAAGTACAGCTCAGTAAAGTGAGTGGAAAGATGTTAATGTGCGTAGCATGTTACCACAGCCTGACTGGCATGCATGCATGCATTATATCTGATGCCGAGACCGATGGACTGATGCCGCGATGGGTAGGTGAAGTGGCAATGAACCCAGTAGCAAACTAAGCAACACTCATGCGCATGGGCTCTAGAACGCACAAACATCACCATCAGCATTTCCACTCCCGAGCTAAAAGGTCACCATATGAAAACTGAACCGGGTTTCGCAGAAGCAACCCGAAAGCATCGTTCGTGGGATCAGAGGCGCGTTTCGTTTTGAAAGGTATTAAAATGTCAAGAGATGAGCGCTCACGGGGAGTGCCTGCATGGACAGGTTCAGTGAGGACAAAAGTTTTGGGCTTCCTGAGTGCCTGCATGGACAGGTTCAGTGAGGACAAAAGCTTTGGGCTTCCTGAGTGCCTGCATGGACAGGTTCAGTGAGGACAAAAGCTTTGGGCTTCCTGAGTGCCTGCATGGACAGGTTCAGTGAGGACAAAAGTTTTGGGCTTCCTGAGTGCCTGCATGGACAGGTTCAGTGAGGACAAAAGATTTGGGTTTCCTGAGCGCCTGCATGGACAGGTTCAGTGAGGACAAAAGCTTTGGGTTTCCTGAGCACCTGCATGGACAGGTTCAGTGAGGACAAAAGCTTTGGGCTTCCTGAGTGCCTGCATGGACAGGTTCAGTGAGGACAAAAGCTTTGGGTTTCCTGAGTGCCTGCATGGACAGGTTCAGTGAGGACAAAAGCTTTGGGCTTCCTGAGTGCCTGCATGGACAGGTTCAGTGAGGACAAAAGCTTTGGGCTTCCTGAGTGCCTGCATGGACAGGTTCAGTGAGGACAAAAGCTTTGGGCTTCCTGAGTGCCTGCATGGACAGGTTCAGTGAGGACAAAAGCTTTGGGCTTCCTGAGTGCCTGCATGGACAGGTTCAGTGAGGACAAAATCTTTGGGCTTTCTGAGTGCCTGCATGGACAGGTTCAGTGAGGACAAAAGCGTTGGGCTTTCTGAGTGCCTGCATGGACAGGTTCAGTGAAGACAAAAGCTTTGGGCTTTCTGAGTGCCTGCATGGACAGGTTCAGTGAGGACAAAAGCTTTGGGTTTCCTGAGCGCCTGTATGGACAGGTTCAGTGAGGACAAAAGCTTTGGGTTTCCTGAGTGCCTGCATGGACAGGTTCAGTGAGGACAAAAGCTTTGGGCTTCCTGAGTGCCTGCATGGACAGGTTCAGTGAGGACAAAAGCTTTGGGTTTCCTGAGCACCTGCATGGACAGGTTCAGTGAGGACAAAAGCTTTGGGCTTCCTGAGTGCCTGCATGGACAGGTTCAGTGAGGACAAAAGCTTTGGGCTTCCTGAGTGCCTGCATGGACAGGTTCAGTGAGGACAAAAGCTTTGGGTTTCCTGAGCACCTGCATGGACAGGTTCAGTGAGGACAAAAGCTTTGGGCTTCCTGAGTGCCTGCATGGACAGGTTCAGTGAGGACAAAAGCTTTGGGTTTCCTGAGCACCTGCATGGACAGGTTCAGTGAGGACAAAAGCTATGGGCTTCCTGAGTGCCTGCATGGATAGGTTCAGTGAGGACAAAAGCTTTGGGTTTCCTGAGCACCTGCATGGACAGGTTCAGTGAGGACAAAAGCTTTGGGCTTCCTGAGTGCCTGCATGGATAGGTTCAGTGAGGACAAAAGCTTTGGGTTTCCTGAGCGCCTGCATGGACAGGTTCATTAGGAGAAAAGCTTTGGGTTTCCTGAGCGCCTGCATGGACAGGTTCATTAGGAGAAAAACTTTGAGGTTAGCGAGAGCTCGCCGTGAGCGCGCATCCCTGAACATTAGTTATATACCTTCTGAAACGAAACGTACGCGCCTCTAGTCTCGCGAATGATAATGATAATGCTCTCAGTCAGAGTTATAGCGGTATTCGACTCGTCAAATGGCTTGAAATTGTGGTCTCTTCCTCTTGACTGAATGGCACGATAAAGACATGACACGAAAACAACAGTAGACACGACTTTAATTTATTCACAACTCTTAACTGATGTGTTTACAAAAATTGTACTTGTTCCAAAATAAGACGCGACAAAGGCACCACGTTCCTCAACTGTAGCTGAGACAGAAAAACCCTTGCTTGGTAGAGGAACCATTTCTTTGGAGACTTGGGTTAAGGAAGGCAGAGTTCAATTTTTAAAAGTTCTGGATTTAAGAATTTTCGCAGCTGAAAGGCGACCCCTTTCTTGACTTGTGTACAATGGATTTTCGCGGGTGGCTGTCGAAAGAACATTAAGGTCTAAACTCATCCTATGCGGAAATGTGCCAGGGCGTCATAGGAGAAAAAGATGCATAATGATGCGACTGATCGATCAAGCGTTGACTCCGTCAGACAATTGGAAACCTGCGCAGTGATGTAACTACTCAACTGCTTTTTTTGGTACAGTAGTTCCGGGTCGGCCTGTTTAATTTTACCTTGATTAAAGTCATCCAAATGACTCAGTCCCTCGATGGAAGTGTGCTTCTTCGAGTTTCTATATGTCGGCTTATGGCGCCTGGAAACCGCCAGAGTAGAAGGGAACAGTTTTTTTAATCGGAAACTCCTGCCTCATCACAAAAGAGATGGACACACAGAGAATTGAGAAGAAATTTAATTTTTAAAGTGCATCGCGGGATCGATTGGTTTCCACCGGAGAGGTGTGCGCGCGTGCGCGTGTGTGCATGTGCGCGTGTGCACGTGCGCGTGCGGGTCTTTGTCTCTGTGTTGCAACAAACATTCCTTACACTTTCAGTGTCACGACCAATATACCGAGCAGTCTTTCTTGTGGAGGTGAAAGATTTAAAGACGAAACGGGAGTAACCGTGACTTGTGCTCACTCGTGTAGGATTCGACTCGTTGGAATGAGTAAATATGGATTTCACTGCTTTGCTTCTGAAAGCTGGGAGTAATCACAATCTGGAAACTCGACTAAAAGACGTTCTTTGCTTTCGACTGATATTCATGAATGGCATATACAATCTTTTTAGTTTGATCGACGAATTTTCCTAACATCTGTTCTGCATCTTGATAAACCTGATCAAGTTGGCTTATCAAAGAATCATTAGTGAAGTAGAACCCAGGGCTGTTAGGGCTTTAACTCCATTATCCCAGTCAAACAGAAATCACGTGACAATAATACTCATGATTTGGTTGGTTGGTTGATGGGTGTTTTACGGCCTATCAGCCTTTGAAGGCTATGTAAGGCCATTAAGCACGAACATCTTTAGAACAGTTTGGAGTAAACGCTAATCAAGTCACGGTGTCCCTAGTTATTCGCCTCTTACGAATCGTGTAGAGAGACGCGGTGGGTCAGTTCTGACCCCGAACCCACAGGGGGACATTACTCATGAAGTCACTCCGAAAGCTAGGGTGTTCTTGGGATTTACGCCATGCTCTCTTCGCTCTAATTCCTGACAAAATGTACCCTCAATGTAACCGTCAGTGTGATTGGTGACTACATCTCTAAACAACGTTTCTGCGTGTCAGACATCTCTAAACAATCTACACTCCTAATGACGATTGAAATCATTAATCGGTGCGGAAAACTGCTAACGCATACGTCCAGTCATGTAAAACTATCGGCATCGTAATATTTAATACTTCGACAACACAAACCTGTTAGGCCTGGAGAAGTTTGATTCAAGGATTAATCGAGCCATATCAGCTGTACATGATTTCTTCAGATTTCTGGCGTCAGACACTGGGCTTGTGTTTACGAGGCATTACGTAAATGTCACAAGCATCGAAATGGAGCCATTCAGTTGTTCAAAAGTACGAGAAGGGAGAAAAGCTTCATTATCCTGGTTGCAACAGACCTGCCACGTACACGTAAATTCAATTAGAGAAACATTACTTCTGGGGGAAATCAATATTACTCTGGGGAGAGTGGGGGAGCCTAGAGCAGTAAACTTGGAATCATTGATCGCTAGAGTGGCTTCATTGGAGAAACGCCCGGCATGCAAACGTTAAGTTTCAGTCGTCTGCCAACTCGTATGCTTAAAATCGAGGGTGGTGTTTTCGGAGTCACACTGTACACAACACTATGCCGACTCTACTAGTGTGCCAGCAAGGAATGAATCTGGCGACACGAAAACACGTATTTCGACAAAGAAACAAAGGATCCCCAGTAAAAATATCACACATTTCATCGGGCGAAGAATGAAAATGTAAACGCGATCATACGCTTTCGAAAAAGATAATGTACATGATAAAGAGTAGGCCTACATTACAATTATTCAAGTGGCCTATGGGAGAAAGCAAATGAGCTGAATGGGAGATGTACAAAACCCATCAGGATAACATGAGTAATATTTACATCACGGGAGGATGGATGAGTGACTTTTGAATGTAATAATACATGTACTATTCTACACAGAGAAGTATAGTGCGACTCGCCCACACAGGTGACTACATCGACAAGGTTGCAAACACAGGTGCGACAGACGATGCTGGGTTTGCATCCAACTCTGAAACATTAGGCAGAGCAGCTCCACTCCGATCTCATGTTCACGTGTGCTGCAATACGGGTTTCAAAGTTCTTCGTGCTGCAGTGCGACCAGAGGCAAATTACACGTGCACGTCTTTGCAAAACCCCACGCCATCGCGAGGAGACAACCAACCTCTAATTATTACCTCCCCTGAGCATAATGGCGGCTCGTCCGAGGGAATCAGGCTAAGTTTCTGCCATAAATATAAATTTAAAAAAAGGAAACAAGAGAAATAGCTTAAACTGGCAGTATTGCCTCCCCTGAGTTCAGTGGTGGCTAATACATGGGGACTCGGGCCGATTTGCCCAAGCGGTCCACACAGAGGCTTATGCCAATGTCTAGGTTGTACTGGCAAGTGCGGTAGCCCAGGTTGAAGTTGAAGGTGCAGGACTGGCCCATGGCGCACGTGGTGCTGGCGTTGCAGGGTCTGGAGGGCATGCACACCCCGTCCTCGCACGTGCCGTCAGGGCAGCCCAGCTCGCAGTGGATCTTGGGATAGCAGATCTTGTGAAAGGCGCAGTACTCGTGGATGCAGCAGCCCTTGGAACAGTAGTGGTACTGTGGAACAAAGAAAAACATCGGTGTCAAGATTCGTATTTCTGAAGATTTGTCAGAACGTTTGGGGAAAAAGTCGTACCCCTTCATATCAGCAAGGCAGCCTCTACGGTGTAGAACACACAGGAAAGTATTCGATGTTTGACCACGATGGATCGAGGGTTTGCGTTAAACAGCAACAAAATGATTTTGGAGCATTACTCTTTGCCATTTCCTAATCTTCTGCGCCCACCTTTTCCATCTAATAATCTATTCATTTGCTTGTGTGACATGATAAACAAGAATCTGTCGTGGTTAGAGTAAAACATATCTGCTACTGATATAAACTCTGATACCGATATGTTCATTCCAGGTCTTGCTTTAAAGGTTCTAACATACCCAGCAGAGAATAGCCTTAAAAACATTTCGTGTTGCAGCTTCGACGCATTCACCTTTTGCGTGTCTGCCTACCCGAAATCAGATCTGTTGTCAACGAATTCAATTTTGGTTTTTGCTCATCATTCTGACATTCGAAGAAGCAACACAGGACCAGTTTCATTGTCATTGTTGTTTCTAAAAGCGGCCGTGACGTTGGAAGCTGCTTCTGCACAAGTGAGGAACAGGCAGACCTATATCAAAGGGCAAATACATTAACAGACGTCAAAGCCATTATGGATGATGAGCGAGTCGATACCAGATAACACTTCTCGCTGTCTAGGGTGCGCTGCTGATTTTTTCAATTATTGATCATCCTTCATTCGTAGTCTACGAAAACATCCGAAGTACTACGCAGTTTGATTCTATCAATAGTATCACATTCCTGTACAAGACGACAGCTAAGCATTGACGAGTTACTGCCTGACAGAAGCTCGTAGCATTCTATTACAACCGGTATGTCAAACTTGAAAGCAATTATTTTTTTAAAAGCAACCACGACACCGGTGACAGAAGAAAAAGTGTATCAAAAGTTCTAACAGAGAAAGTACGGTACACCGGAGGATTACATTGATTTTTTTCTCCAAATCTGAACTGTTGATCTCTGATGAAGTTATGACATTTCTGCACGAATAGAGTAATAGTACGTTTCATTTTTGATCAACACGAAATTTGAAACATTTTCTTACTTCAGTTGCTGATTGCTGTCCTGAATACGATGAATCCGTAAAATATCGTCTGATTTCTTATGCGCTGAGCAAAAAAGTTAGATCTATCAATGTTCAAAACTCATAGACACACAGCATTTCCGGGGGAAGAGTGAAACGGCTAAATATCTCTTCATTGCAATGAGTTTTCTGATGCATCGATGAAGACTATGAACACATCGAAATACGTCATTAATAGCTACAAATCCAAGCAAAAAGAGTCAAAAGACACTACTACAAAATACCCAGCACACACACACACATGCACACACACACATGCACGCACGCACGCACACACGCACGCCCCCCCCCCCCCCCCCCCCTCCCAAAAACACACACATTAAAAAATTGCCCAACACTTTAACGACTATCCAAATAGAGGCGACTTGTTGCTAATGACAATAGGCAGGGAATTAGAGTCCTTTTAAATTTTCCTCGTTGGACGCAAAATTGAAGACCCAGTTTTATATCGAAATCACTCTCAAATCATAAAGTGGAAGTAGAATACGGTAAAATAGTGCCATGAAAGACAATGTATTTTCAGCAGAGATTAGCACCACATGAAAAAGCTTGTCACCTCCATCGATGTAATCTCCCTAAGATTGTCTTTGGATGAAATTAGGCGTCCTGGTTGAAATTTCATCTGGCTTAATCCCCACTTTATTCTTCTACGCTTTGAATTCAAAATAGCCTCAGCCTATACTGTGGCTTATTTGTGTCAAGATCACAGTTTCTAGCGACCCATCCACTACAAGCTTGACTACTGTTTTCACCAGTCGACTCAGATGCTCGCAAATGCGTGCACAATTTCATTACGGCAATGTCCTGTCTGCTGATGGGTTGTGAGTGTGCCAGCCTGTCCTCATAATCCGACATCCCCACTAGCATGACCTCAAAGAGTCGCGACGCAATGCAGATTACACGGGGAGGGGAAAAAAAGAGGGAGAAAGTAAATGGATCTCTTCACAAAATCTTTTTCTCCACAAGTCTGCTTTCTCCCTACTAGTTGCATGCAGACTGGGCTCACGATAATTAAGGGGCCCGGAAATAGCGCAGTCTTCTAGAAGGAATCAGACAAAGGGTGCCTTCTACACCCTTCCCCCCCCCCCTCTCAAGCCCACCCACCTACGCAGTCTAGCCACACGGTGTGAGGTCAGAATGCTAAGGTGGGGGTGAGATGGTGAGGTAGAGTAGGGGAGGGGTGTGTGGGTGTTTTGTAAGAGGGATAGGTCTTACTCCTTCATTACAAGAACTTTTTTTCTGTGCGCCCCATTCCTCTGCCCTGTGGAGACGAATCATTAGCGCTGCTGCATGGTGGGGCGACCGTGCAAGGAGACGCGACTGGCTCGGAACTAAGGCCCGTCGCACACTAGGCGTCCATTTGTGACGCAAGCTGCTTGCGTCCTACGGCGCTTGGCCGCTAGCTGTGAGCCGCTTGCGTCCTCATCTCGCACACTCGCAGCTTGACGCGAGCGGCACTTGCCATATTTGGAAAGTCTCGCGCAGAAACCGACACTCACCGAGAAAACCTGTATTGACGCGTTAGAATCATCGCGTCGCTCGACTGACACTGCAGTCTTTCTGTGCTGAGGTATGGGGGAACTGCAACTGCGTAAAATGATATCGTGTGATAATTATTTCTTCCAATGATGTCACTTGACAGGTGAGAGAGTAGACTCGATCTGTCAGAGTTGACCGCTCGCTTGTTGTTGTCACCGTGACCTACTCAGCGTGTCACGGTTGTCGATGTCAATCGCGACCACTACTCGACTGCTTCGCGTTCAGTTTTCGACCACTTCGAATACCTGTCGCAGGCTCTACTTAGGGTGACTGTGGTGCCGAGCCTGATTTTCTCTAGGCTGTCGATGTGTTATTTATAGTGTTAAGCAAGGTTTCTGCGTGTGTATTCGTCTGTGACGATCTCTGCTGTCCCGTTGTAAATAGGTGCCACTCGATCAAGCGATTGATCCGTGTGTGTGTTTGTTTGTGTGTGTGTGTGTGTGTGTGTGTGTGTGTGTGTGTGTGTGTGTGTGTTGTGTGTGTGTGTGTGTGTGTGTGTGTGTGTGCGCGCGTGTGTGTGTTTGTGTGTGTGTGTTTGTGTGTGTGTGTGTGTGTGTGTGTGTGTGTGTGTGCGTTCCTGTGCTGTGTTGTCAAAAGCTACTCTTCTCATGATTTTTATTAAAAGCAGTTGAATGCTCTATGAAGAAATTATCAGAGCAGCGGTATTCAACATACGTTCCGTCACATGACCATAGCCACAACGATGATTGATAGTGCAAATATTTAACAACCAAGTAACTACGGTCAAAACAAAAATTGAATAGTACTGATTATTACCAAGTCATTTGTTCATTGCAGACGACAGCACTCATCAAATATTTGGAAGGGGTTACAAGTGAGCAACAAGCAAGCAGCAAATATGTAATTCAAGTAAATGTAACTTTTTGTAATGTAAGAGCTGTTTCTTCTCTTCTCTGAGGTAATAACAACAAAAAAGGTGACACGTGCACAATATCACTGCAATGTAGATTAGAAATTAACACTCCGACACGTTGGGAGCCGTGAAAATTCTAGGCTGCAATGCAGTGTGTGGATTACTTCTAATCATCTCAGTTCCGAGTTCAGTTTCTGCAGGACCTTCGACTTCGTAGAAAACTTTATCACCCCTTGTAATGGCATCACTGTTTTTAACAGCTAAACTACGGAGATAAAAGATACATCAGCACTGCATCATTTGAATAACATGTTTAATCGAACGCTGACGAAAACTATGCCGAAATTTCAAACTTTACCACTCCAGCCTTTCTTCATCTCCACCCCAATCCACAGGAGACTCTCCCGGGTCTTGTCACGATCATAATAACTTTTCATCCCGAGATTGTAGAGGTTTTCTTGCCTGCCCTTGCAAACAATCTGATTGGCCACGTCCAAGCGTCTAGGCGCTCGGAAATAGAGACGACCCTACTTCCAAGCGCCTGACGCTTGGACGCAAGCGGCTGGGCGCGCGCAGCCGAATCAGCCGGCGGCTACCCTCGCACACTGTACTGCGCGTTCAAAATACGCCAGCTGCTTGGCTGCTTGGCTGCTTGGACGCCTAGTGTGCGACGGGCCTTAGACACCCGATACTCACTCTACATCGTGTTGACTGCTCTAACGCAAGGAAACGATCCGGTGTAACCTGACCAGGTCACCCCCTCGAGGAAAAAGTATATAATTTCACTGATCGAAATTAGCGTTTCTAGAGAGCTGATTATAGCACTATGTGCCGCTTCTCTCTCTCTCTCTCTCTCTCTCTCTCTCTCTCTCTCTCTCTCTCTCTCTCTCTCTCTCTCTCTCTCTCTCTCTCTCACACACACACACACACACGCACATATAGTGCACCCTTTCATGTCTCCCACTGTGGTGTGAGTGTGTGTGTGTGTGTATGTGTGTGTGTATGTATGTGTGTGTGTGTGTGTGTAAGAGAGAGAGAGAGAGAGAGAGAGAGAGAGAGAGAGAGAGAGAGAGAGAGAGAGAGAGAGAGAGAGAGAGAGAGAGAGTTTGCCGAAAATGGCGGTGGTGTTTCAGTGTTGCACTAAATAAGAACTCGGATAGGAAAATGATTACATATGTACATGTATTATGGGATGGAATTCGAGCTTCACGGAACAACGCCATTGCAAATGCATGATAGCGTACATAAGCCGAAGAAAGTGATATTAATATGTGATTTTTGTACCATAGACACTCATATACTCAATGCATGAACGATCGAATGAATGAATGAATGAAAAATGAATGATTGAATGAATTAATGAATGAATGAATGAATGAATTAATGAATGAATGAATGAATGAATGAATGAATGAATGGAGTTTTTCGGCTTGTCAGCATGCAAGGCCATTGATTACAATGTCATTAAAGCTGGCTAGAGTGAATCAAGTCTCTGTTTTCCGTAGTAAACGCCCTCAATGAACTGCAAAGAGAGATGCGGTGGGTCCATTCTTATTGCCAACCCACCCTAGCAATGCGTTCCAATCAGGCACAACTTGATATTCTAAGAACAAAAACTTGCCTTTTGTGCAATATTCAAGTCAGCAAATGCACCTATTAGAAAATTATAATCAGCATTTCCCCCCACTCACGAAGCTTTACAGTAAAATAATCTGATGAGAATGCATGCCCGTTGTACATTTTTTAACAATACGGGTATACCTCGATCGAGTTTCCAGACTATACAGCACACTGTAGCACTTGGTATATTTGAAAGAGAGAGGGACGGTAAAAATGTGAAATCATCAAGAATGACGGAATAAGGGTTTCACAAGAGTAAGCAGAGAATTAAAAAAAAAGTATCATATGATAGAATAGCAGATGTGGGGTAACAATAATTATTAGCAAAGGTAACAGGAATGCAGCAGAGACAAACAAGGAGGAGAAAGAGGAAGAGGATGAGGAGGAGGAGGAGAAGAAGAAGAAGAAGAAGAAGAAGAAGAAGAAGAAGAAGAAGAAGAAGAAGAAGAAGAAGAAGAAGAGAAAGAGGAGGAGGAGGAGGAGGAGGAGGAGGAGAAGGAGGAGGAGGAGGAGGAGGAGGAGGAGGAGGAGGAGGAGGA
>JAWQFJ010000616.1:17500-25000 GCA_034096865.1 Theodoxus fluviatilis
TGTTAATGAAGAATACGCTGTATACAGGGAGATGCGGTGGGTCAATTCTTACCCCGAGCCCACAGGGGTGTAGCATGAGGAAACGCACACACACACACACACACACACACACACACACACACACACACACACACACACACACACACACACACACACACAAACGCAAGCGCGCTCACAGAAACACATATATAGAAGTATTCTTTTGAGAAGCAAAATAACCTAGAAGGCTATCGACAGAGTTAAAAGGTAATCAACAGTTCACCAAGCAGGGTCTGTCAGAACGGAAGACTGCGTCAGAAGATTGAAGAGAACTTTGTCTCAGCAAGGGAGCGGCGACGTGAAGGCGTGTTTCGCTGTGGCGCTGTATTGATTATCACCCACACAGCCCCAATCTACTGCCAACAGCTGCCGTGTCTCCGTGGGGGATATTGCATGTTGGCAGCCTGCTGAACCATAGGAAACCTCATGACGGCAGCTGGACCCTAGTCCAAAACAACATTGGGGTTTGCAGTCCTTCCGAACCTATTTTATATCATCATGCACAGGGAGTTTTTACAACAGGATAAACAACTGCTTCAAGTCGCTACTTTACACAAATGTTACCTCAAGGAGCTTTCCCATATATGCTATTGAAATATATATGAAATACAGGCTAATGCATGTCATCTGCTTCTGCTTTAATAATAACTTTTGGTTCTTATTATCGGGTGAGTCTCTGTGGGCTGAAGAAAGAATAGCAAATTGCGTCTCTCTGCGATTCGTAAGGAGCTAATTACTGGGAAATAAAGATTTACTCTTGTTCTGTCCAGCTCCAGCTGCTTTCGTGGTCGGTGGCCCTACACAGCCTACAAAGGCTGATAAACTTCCTTCCTTCCTTCCTTCTTTCCTTCCTTCGTTTTTTCATTAATTACATGTACATAAAAAATGAACGTAACCCATTCTCACAGAACGGTGAATGAGTCAAAATCTTTCACTATACCAATGGAGAGATTACTTCTTTCTCTTTTCTCAACAGAGAAGACAATGTGTTGTTTGTAAGAGAGTGTAAGATTCTAACGCCCAATGAAACAGACACGCTGAGTGGTGCAAAATCGGTCATTCCGAGAAAAACAGACTTCATTTTACTCTTGGTCCGCATGGGATTTTGCATGAAATTAATACTATACATTGTTTTTTGTACTAATTAGCACAACAGGTTTCAAACACATAGGTATTGTACTTTTCCAAAATGGAGAAATGCTGATAACTTTACTCGCATCCGATGCATCTGCGCACTATATGGATAACAATTTCTGTTCAGACAACATATTGATTTTTCCTTTAGTTATCTACAAAGTCAACAGAAATGCCAGGTACAGTAAAGGCATATTCAGTTTTGGGGGTAATTTAAGTAAAAGGCAGGGAATACATGATAATTGATGTAACAACTATGTAACGGTGCAAAACGTGGAATTTGCACCAACGTAACATGATGCTATTATGAGATGCCGCTTTGAAACTGTCTGCAAGACTTTTTCACAATTCAGAACGCAGATAACGCATTTGTTAAACGACAAAAACAAAAGTATTGGTAAAATCCGTAATGCACAGTATGATCAAACAAAATCGACTCGGAAACAATGAAGAGTAGTATATATACCACCGAGCACTGATTCACAAGAATCTCGAGCATTTTATGCTGGAGTAGTAAAAGGGTTTGTGGTGAGGCAGTTGACTGTTTCCTTTCAGTGTGTCTACATTTACGTCTGTACTTCACCCCGACCCGGTCCGTAGGAAGCCAAAACACGATGCCAAACGAGATCTGTTACTGCAGCCGTGACTGACTCCAAATCTACGCGTCCCACGTTTTATAGAAAGACCGCCATAGTCGTGCAAGGAAAGTCAGCTAGGAGCCCTTTCAGAGTTTCAAGGGTTTCTACAACTGTGAGTTTCGAAGTGTCCCACATGCATCCTCCTGTTCAGTTTAGTCATGAATGAATGAACAAATGGATGAATGAATGAATGAACGAACGAACGGAGTTGTACGGCCTATCACCCTTTGTAGGCTATGCAAGGACATTAATCACGAAATCACTAGAACTAGTTGGAATACGATCAAGTAACGATTTCCCTAGATATTCGCCTCCTACGAGACGCGGAGGAATACGCGGGGTGGGTTGGAGGTAAGAAGAGACCCAGTGCGTGTCCCTACGCGATTCGCAAGAACGAAGAACTGGGATAATCGAGACTTGACTTGCTCTTACGCTATTCAGCTTAATTGATTTTCGTGATCAATAGCCTTACACAGCTTAAGAAAGGGCGGTTGGACCATTAAACTCCACTCATCCTTCATTTAGTTCCACATGCAAAGCAGTCGATAAGACTCGCTGTTGCCCTGCAGCGCCGATCTGACAGAAGCGCGGTGAATTTCCTGGCTCGTGTCACAACGGAAAGGTCAGACGTCACTTAGTTAATGGTATCGCTCCATAGAGTGCGTTGCAAAAACGGCGTTCAAAGGAGAAAAGAAGGAGCACCCAGACAAAGGAAGAAAATTTGAGACCTTTGATAACTGGTATTTAACATTTGAAAAGATCTGTCTTGTCTTTTATGATAAAATAAACGACGAAAGTAGCCTACAGCCTTTATGCTCCAACCTTAGTTCCTTAGTTCCCATTATACACCCCCACTCCTCCCCACAATCTCCTAGTCTATTCCTCGGGTCTCTCCTCTCGGCCCCTCCTTTACGTTCCACGCCTTGCCCTCCACCCATCCAACCCATCCATGAGCATAAAAAAGTATTTTTGTTGATGCTATCTAGGGCAGGGCGTGATGGCCCAGCCAACAATCTCTAACGAAAATCCACGATCAAATGGTAACAGCGAGCAGAAAGTTAAAAAAATCAGGACAAAGAGATCTGCCGAACCCTAACAATTTCGCTGGGGTCCTAAAAGAAATTCAACGCCGAAAGAGTGAAGAAATTGGCGCGGCGACCTTTCCCCGCATAAACCCGATCAAGCCATTGAGCTGTTTCTTTCACTCCCAAAACTCGTCACAGCGGCGCATGCACCGTTAATGGGCCCTAGAGCAATCAAGGAAACGGAAAACGCTTTCCTAACTCGATTTGGTGGAACGATTTAGCGTAGTCAGTGCTGACTAAATGTGGAAACGGAGTCTGCAAGAAAAAAGATCCTGGCTGCCGAATGGGCTTGTCGTGTACAGCCTCTGTGGAGCACTTCGCTGTTCTCAGCTCTTCCTGCAACCCTGGCTTCTGCAAGGACGGCACAAAGTTCATAGAGGCAACCGATACATCTGGGTGAGTGCAACAGAGAAGGGCAGAGGCACACACGTCGGATTGATGACCATAAGGGTCTAGAAGTTAACTCCTCGTACCAAGTTAGCAGAATAACTTTACTAAGTCAAAGAATTTGCATTTCGTCCTCGTATTCAAAATGACGACTGAATTGTTGTGTAAGCTGTGTACTTTTCACATAACATTCCATTCGGAATGTGCCATTCCCACTTGCAAAAAACAAATGAACGAACGGACATTCTGACGTTTCTAGCAGTGTTGCGACCTACATTCCGAGAGTCTACCCATGGAGTAATATCATTCTGTAGCCATTTGCTTCGCATGAAAAATTTACCACAGCGAGCTCCATACAATCATCGCAGACGCCTTTGAGAAGCAAATTTAGCGCTGACGGGCTCTCATAATAAGAAATGGATTCCCGGCGGATAAGGTCAGCTGGCCCCTGCGCTCTCCATGCAGAGGGGGCGTCGTGGGGAAGGAAGCCCGTGGCATGCATTACATGTGGACGGAACGAGGCAGATTGTGGCATGGGACCTTCACGTGCCAAGTGGTACAACTTTGATGAACTAGGTCCTGATTCCGCAGAGTCTGGGACCCGCCAGTCTGGGGTTAATTCAATTTACAAGGTGAATGCAGATTCTATTTTGAGTCCATTGGCGGCCTCTAGAGAACCGGTCCCGGAGATCCCTCTTCACCTCACCATCGATTCTCTGGCGCCAGGCAGGACCGGAGCTCCAGGCCACAGCCGTAGCCGCACCTGCCTCTTCCCAGCTGGGGACAACAGAGGACCCGTGAGCGGTGATGTCAAAAGCAAGGCGGCCGCGAGGCCTGGCTGAGATCTTCATGGAAGTGCGTACGCTGGACACGGAGAGCGGTACGGGTCCCCCTCAAGTGGATGTCTGACAAAGCGTCGACAGCGCACGAAGATGAAGTTCTGGTAGAGCGACGACGAGGCAAGAACAACTTGGAGCATCCACAGCGCCTACGCCCAAAATGCAAACCTCGCGTGCGATAGCAGTACCCTTTTAAAGATATAAATAACAGTGCCTTGCCTCACACCGGACGCAGCTCGACGGAAGCTATGTCAGAAATCATCGATTCATATTTCGGTGTGCATGCCTCCTCCTCCTCCTCCTCCTCCTCCTCCTCCTCCTCCTCCTCCTCCTCCTCCTCCTTCTCCTCCTCCTCCTCCTCTTCCTCCTCTTCCTCCTGCTCCTCCTCCTCCTCCTCTTCCTCCTCCTCCTCCTCCTCCTCGTCCTCCTCCTCCTCCTCCTGCTCCTCCTTCTCCTTCTCCTCCTCCTCCTCCTGCTCCTCCTGCTCCTCCTTCTCCTCCTCCTCCTCCTCCTCCTCCTCCTCCTCCTCCTCCTCCTCCTCCTCCTCCTCCTCCTCCTCCTCCTCCTCCTCCTCCTCTCCTCCTCCTCCTCCTCCTCCTCCTCCTCCTCCTCCTCATCATCATCATCATCATCATCATCAACATCATCATTATCATTGCCATCATCATAATCATTGCCATCGTCATCATCATCATCGTCGTCGTCGCCGTCGTCGTCGTCGTCTTCATCATCATCATCATCATCATCATCATCATCATCATCATCATCATCATCATCATCATCATCATTAATCATCAATCATCATCATCATCATCATCATCATCATCATCATCATCATCATCATCACTGGTTTGACGGTACACGAAGTGATGGTAGAAAGTTATAAGAAAATTCAATTTTCGCATTTTTCGTAACTATCTATGATCAAATAGAAAACACATCTATTGTGGAATTATTACTTTAAATTGTTTGCATGTCCAAACCCTAATAAACAATGTTGAATAGATCCTGCCTTCGATGAGAGGAATTACGGAATTCACTAGAGTAGTCACATCTCTTTAAAGAATATTATCTTGCTATTCGGATACAAACCTAGGTAGTTTTCATCACATTTCGTTCCAAGTACGTGGTATAATCTTGAGCCGATCTGAAACCATGACCCACTACAACCGTGAGCTCCTGGGAGTGCACGTCTGAGAGCAAGCAAACAATGCCCGGTGGAGGAAAAGGCGGCCATCTTGCCTGGATAACCTCATAGCGATCTCAGCTCTGATCTAGGCGCCTCCCTTCTAGACCTGGGTCCCCAGACATCGCGATCCATCTGCAGTCACACGTCTTGGGACGAGGAGGCAGCGAGCTGTGAAACTGTGCTAATTGATTTACCAAGTCCTTCGAACTTTCCCTTTGGGATCGATCCCCGGCCGTGAAGTCCAAAGAAGGTAGAGTTGGAATCTCTAGCCCTACCTGGAGTCACTCCTCTCGTGCCTAATGGGTCGGCCTCGGCAAAAACGATCCAGGAACGACTCCTCACACGTTTACCCAGCAGTTAACGAGTTGGATCTCATGCCCTTTGAGGCTTGGGTTCTGCAGGGAAAACGAGGCATTCAGCTTGGGTCCCTTTACATCGCAGAAGTCACTGAGAGACGCCCTGAAGAGCTGTAAAGTGATCGCCAGACTTCCGTCTCTGGGAGTCGGCAAGAATTGTTTTACATTTACACAAGGTTAATCATCAAACTCTCACTCACGTTAAGGATAACACGAGTATCGGGGGTGAGTTGCTTAGCACACCTAGTTGGCACATAACGAGCCGGTGTCAACATTTGTCAAACATTTGACTGCCTTCTCATCTGGTTTCATCGTATTGACTCATGTTGACACCGGCCTATTTTTTCAAAAGATCTTGCAAGGTTCCTAGCTTAAACAAAGCGCCGTTGAATACATTGCACCATCCTGCAAAGAAAGGGAAACTCTTTGCGGACTCTCGTCGAGACATAGTGCTTAACTTTCATCGTGTTATTACTTAAAACGACTAGGCAACAAAAATTATCTTAATGACATCTTCAATTTTATCACAATCAAATCTCCTTTCAGAAAACTGAATCTACCCAGTTATGCCTGAATCAGATCCTTTCCTTGAGCGTGGACAGTTGAATAAGAGAATGAACTATTTGCGGTTTGCTTGTACGAAGTTTACCGAGTCATCTAAGGCCTGGTCTATGCTGGTCGGGGCTGATACACAAGGCAGCGCTCCTGTCTGGAGCTTGAGGCCAACGTTTAGGGCGAGACCAGGAGTTGGCGGGGTCACCTGATTGGGATTCCCGCCACCACCGCCCCGTCACTTCCCGCCACCAGCCCCTGGCGCCTGGCGGGAAAATTGGGCGCCATTCCAGTACCAGGATGTGATGGGAAAGCAACTAGATAGACACCATGCAGGAGGCCGCGATCTGGAGGACTTTCCATTCGCCGAAGAGAAGCAGAGGAAGCAGAGCAGCAGAGTCATCAAAGCAACGCCTCAGGTCAAATCCACGGGGAATGTGGTTTGTTGGCAAGGAAGAGGAGAAGCCAATGTAGATTGGACGGAATTTTCCAGGTTTTATCGTATGTCTGCCGTGTTTTTCAACGCTTAACATTTCGGAATCTGCATTTTTGTGTAAATATCCTCCCTCCCTCCCCTCCCCTCCCCTCCCCCCCCCCTCTCTCTCTCTCTCTCTCTCTCTCTCTCTCTCTCTCTCTCTCTCTCTCTCTCTCTCTCTCTCTATCTCATATCAACTGCAAATATTTGGTTGTGCCCTTCGTTTTAAGTTTGTATATATGTACACGTATAAACTGATGAGTCATCGGCCGCTAATAAATAATCGATCGATCAATCACCTCTACGCTAAAAGAAAGTTTATTCGTTAGTTGTGTGTGCGCGCGCGCGCGCGTGTGTGTGTGTGAATGTGTGTGTGGGTGTGAGGAGGAGGAGGATAGCAGCAGTAGTAATATCAATATCAATATCAATATCATCATCATCATCATCATCATCATCATCATCATCATCATCATCATCATCATCATCATCATCATCATCATCATCATCATCATCATCATCATCATCATTCATCATCATCATCATCATCATCATCATCATCATCATCATCATCATCATCATCATCATCATCATCGTCGTCGTCGTCGTCGTCGTCGTCGTCGTCGTCGTCGTCATCACCATCGATGTTGATATTGATTATCTTCGAAAATCGTCACACAATGCTTCATTCAGGTTCCAAGATTATTCTGTGATACAATTTGGACGTCCTATTTATTTACGCAGTGATGGCGGACACGATACGACACGAAAAGACGAAACTAAATTAAACAGGCATGACAAATGCATAA
>JAWQFJ010000616.1:35000-55000 GCA_034096865.1 Theodoxus fluviatilis
CAAAGCGACTAGTCTAAAGCCCTTTAAATGCAGAATTACTTTATTTCTGAATAATTCGTTTTAAAATGGGGCGGGATCTATAGACTTTATAAAACATTGCAACTATATAGAGCAAATCATCATTCGTCAGGATCGATTAGGTTCGTATAACTATTTTGTCGAACACCGAGCTATTCACTTTAACTAGATTTACTCGCAAACATATTTTTGCAATACGATATTTTCTCATAGAAACACAAACAGCTGCGAATGCTATTCACTCCAGCTGAATTCATTCGCAATCACATGCTTGCCGCATTTCCACCTAGAAACAGCCGTGAATGTTAGCGCCCAAATGTCCTCTGGAAAAGTATAATTATGTCCCCCAAATGGCCTACGGGGGGATCAATGAAAAAACTACACACCCCTAAGGTCGGCACTCAAATGTCCACATGCCCACAACACTACCCCCGACGCGTCTGGCGACGACCGATAAGAGAAAAAGAGTGTTGCGGTCCTTTAATGTTTAACGCGGCGCTCTCTCTCTCTCACTTTGTCAGCGCTGACTGACTTGGAATAGGGCACTGATATTCGACTCCAACTTCAAAAACACACACACACACACACACACACACACACACACACACACACACACACACACACACAGAGGGTGAGAGAGAGAGAGAGAGAGAGAGAGAGAGAGAGAGAGAGAGAGAGAGAGCAGACAGACAGACAGACAGACAGACAGACAGACAGACATACAGACAGGCAGGCAGACAGACAGACAGACAGACAGACAGACAGACAGACAGACAGACAGACAGACAGACAGACAGACAGGCAGACAGAGAGAGAGACAGACAGACATACATACATACATACAGAGACAGAGATAGAGACAGAGACAGACAGACAGACAGCAGGAAGGCAGGCAGACAGACAGACAGGGAGAGAGAGAGAGAGAGAGAGAGAGAGAGAGAGAGAGAGAGAGAGAGAGAGAGAGAGAGAGAGAGAGAGAAGCCTGCTTGTTGCGTGAGTCTGCGTGACATGACACGAAAATCCTCCGCACAGCAAAAGCCAATGCCTGATTGCTCTTACTCCTCGTGGAAAGACATCGTCTGGAAGTAATATTATGTGATGGTAGCCAATCGATATGAATGGGCGATGACTCATGAATAAAAGATTGCTCGCCGCATTACTATATTGTGCACTAATGGTCTAGGGCTATTTTGGCGCTCTTTTTATGTGCTGAAGTCTCGACAACGACGTCGACGTCCAAAGACGTGGTTACCAAAAAAGTTTGTTTTAACCTACTTTCTCTGTGGATTTCTGTCTGTGAGAGCAGTGATCAACTTTACCGATTTCTATTCTTAGAGGCTGATGTAGGGCCTACAGCGCTCCTTCATTAAATCTTAAACTAAAATGGCATTTCTCTTGATTCGTTTTCGTGAAACGTTCCTTTCAATGAGGCGATTGATGAGAAGATATTTTGCCAACTCACTTGTTACTGTTAGGTCTAAATGGTCCTGCAATACTTCTGCCTTCCTACTTCATAATTTTTCCATACAACGTTTTTACTCTGAAGTAGATCGATTCATTCAAAAGCAAACCCTCTTGTATGGTGACAGTGGTTCGAGCCACTTGGTGATCTGACAACTTCACACATGCAAATGTTACGTGTAAAGTACTGGAAATTGCTAGAGCATCATGGAAGTTTCCCATGTTTACATAGTCCCCTCGACGATGCTGTTGCTTAGTTACGTTAAGTAGACAGGGCGGAATTGCTTTTGATGTGTCACGTGACGTTGTTTCAAGCTGCTTCGAGATAATCAAGTGGATTCTAATTGCAGCGAGAAAGTTCTAGAGAATCTGAAAAAAAATCTGTAAGCGGAGCGACTTGAGATCTCGAGAAGAAGGTAGGTGAAAACGAACACATGAGATACAGCATTCTAGTGTGTGAGTGTGTGTGTGTGTGTGTGTGTGTGTGTGTGTGTGTGTGTGTGTGTGTGTGTGTGTGTGAGAGAGAGAGAGAGAGAGAGAGAGAGAGAGAGAGAGAGAGAGAGAGAGAGAGAGAGATGAATCAGTCCGGAATAGTCATAAGGAGAGGCTTGTGGGATAGAACTCTGCTCCCTGACATACGCCGTTAAAGTAGTTCGACGACTATTTCGCACAAAACTCATAAATTACGCTTATTGAGGCAATAAACAAGCGTTTATTCGAGAAAATAAAATGTTTGTGTTGAAATGGAAACAAGTTTTGACATCTGAATGCTTTCTGTAAAAAGTGGAAAAAATAGTATCCAGAACGAACTATATTTGGCTCAATGCTGTAATGCGAAGGGTCAAGTCTATTACTCATTCATTGCGAACTGCGCCAGGGTCATTACTGACTCGGGTTCACAGAATGTAACAGACGACGGGCTCGTTTCGCAAGCACGACTAAGCCGGACATAAGGGCAAGATTTCATTGGCTGATGATGATCTCGAGGTCACAGTATAAGGTCGGGAATTTCGCAATCGGTCTACATGCATTGTCTTCTGAAGTAATAAAGCGCAGACATTAGCAAATAAAGCTTGGAGCAGGCCTGATGAGTGACAGCACGGATCCGTGGTGACAGCAAGCGATCCAAACAATGGCTCACACTCGCTTTGATGCACTCTGGCACCAATTATCGACAAGAGAGATGAGGACATAACACCGACATCGGAACGCCTTTGAAGAGAACACCAGTGGAAGGAAGCAAGCCCCATCCCTCTGCCGACGTCAAAGGGCCATTTCCACATGTTTCACTACAGGCTGCCCAGGACGGTAGGACAGAGAATGGAGACGAGCTGGGAGAGCTGGGAGAAATGGATGAAGTGGATGGTCCTGATGGGCGACTATGCCGAGCCCAGGATAGCCATTAGCGTCAGTTCTGAGAAAAATGGTGGTCCCAGGTCACGCAAAGATGCCTCTGCGATAAAGACTATCGCAGGCATGGAGACTGTCAACTGCTGCTGCTCTTGATAAATGGACATTATAGGCTTTCATACCCGGGAATCATCAGCTCCTTGCACACACACACACACACACACACACACACACACACACACACACATACACACACACACACACACACACACACACACACACACACACACACACACACAGTCTCATACACACACACACACACACACACACACACACACACACACACACACACACAGAGTAACGCAGTCACACGAACACACACCACCATGACCATCATCACCACCACCACCACCACCTCTACCATCAGAACCACCTCTACCACCATCATCACCACCACCAACACCACGAGATCATAGAGGTACTGCCCGGTTGCAAATGATGTTTTGAAGAGTTTATAGAAGGAATATCTGCTACTACTCATAACTTGTATTTGCCACTCGTTATAATGTTTGTTAATTAAAAAGTTTTTCTTTGGCGGTTTTCAATAAACGCTATATACAAGTTTACTTTTTAAACATTTGAATGCCTCAAAATCTTTATCATTGGGCTTACAAAGTATCAAATGGCAATGCTCTGTAGGATAATCTACTTTCGTTCATTTTCAAAAGTGTTAGCCATCACCTGATACTGCATAGCTCTGCATTGACTGATAGTAGAAAACGCCCAGTGTCCCCAGAATCCATATAATTAGGAGTATGGTAGGGTGAAAAAACTCTTGAGGGCGAGCAAATGTTCACTTATTACAGTGTGATAATCATCCATTCCCTGACAGTGCTCTTCATTGAAAATGACTTTGCTGAGGATGAATCCTCGTTTTAGCTGAAGCTTCTCTCTGGCCCCAACCAACTGTACTCTTTATTTCAATAGAATTTCATCACTTAGGCCATACGCTAAAATAGTTGTGATTATGGTAACCAGACCAATTCTATTTTTTTCTGTCGACGCAAATTTTTTTCCTGATCGTGCAAAGAAAGAAGAGAGATAGAGATAGATAGATAGATAGATAGATAGATAGATAGATAGATAGATAGATAGATAGATAGATAGATAGATAGATAGATAGATAGATAGATAGATAGATAGATAGATAGATAGATAGATAGATAGATAGATAGATAGATAGATAGATAGATAGATAGATAGATAGATAGATAGATAGATAGATAGATAGATAGATAGATAGATAGATAGATAGATAGATAGATAGATAGATAGATAGATAGATAGATAGATAGATAGATAGATAGATAGATAGATAGATAGATAGATAGATAGATAGATAGATAGATAGATAGATAGATAGATAGATAGATAGATAGATAGATAGATAGATAGATAGATAGATAGATAGATAGATAGATAGATAGATAGATAGATAGATAGATAGATAGATAGATAGATAGATAGATAGATAGATAGATAGATAGATAGATAGATAGATAGATAGATAGATAGATAGATAGATAGATAGATAGATAGATAGATAGATAGATAGATAGATAGATAGATAGATAGATAGATAGATAGATAGATAGATAGATAGATAGATAGATAGATAGATAGATAGATAGATAGATAGATAGATAGATAGATAGATAGATAGATAGATAGATAGATAGATAGATAGATAGATAGATAGATAGATAGATAGATAGATAGATAGATAGATAGATAGATAGATAGATAGATAGATAGATAGATAGATAGATAGATAGATAGATAGATAGATAGATAGATAGATAGATAGATAGATAGATAGATAGATAGATAGATAGATAGATAGAGAGAGAGTGAGAGAGAGAGAGAGAAAGTGAGAGAGAGAGAGAAAGTGAGAGAGAGAGAGAGAGAGAGAGAGAGAGAGAGAGAGAGAGAGAAAGAGAGAGAGAGTGAGAGAGAGAGAGAGATAGATAGATAGATAGATAGATAGAAAGTGAGAGAGATAGATAGATAGATAGATAGAGAGAGAGAGAGAGATCGACGGGGAACGACGAACTGCCTGCTGATCCAACTTCCCTGTCCTTTGAGTACTCAGGAAATCCACTATTTAAGTTATGTAAAAATAGTTTTCAGCGAAAGGAATATGTTGATTAATGCTAAATCTGGCCTCTTCTATAAAAAAAGAAAATAAAGTTCAGGCCGATCTGCCGACCCTCCCCCATTTTTTTTATCCACGTGACCGTAACAACTATCGTTGTTGTTGTTGTCATCATCATCATCATCATCATCATCATCATCATCATCATCATCATCATCATCATCATCATCATCATCATCATCATCATCATCATCATCATCATCATCATCATCATCACCTTTATTATTATTATTATTATTATTATTATTATTATTATTATTATTATTATTATTATTATTATTATTATTATTATTATTATTATTCAGTTCAGTTCAGTCTCTTAACCCAGAGATGGGTTGTTTAGGCACCACTGATTAATTTCGGACAATCTTCCTCCATCGATCTCTATCCTCTGTGGCTCGCTGTGAGTCAGCAAAGGCCAAGCCTGTCCACTCTTTGATGTTGTCTTCCCACCTCTTTCTCTGCCTGCCTCTCCTTCTCCCACCTGGTACGGTACCTTGCAGGATGGTCTTGGCCAGCCCACTGCCTCTTGACACGTGACCGTACCACTTCAGCTTTCTGCTTTTCACGATTGAGAGCAGGTCTTCGTACTGTCCAATTGCTCTCCTGATCCTGTTGCTGACTTCCTCATTCGTGACATGGTCTTTATATGAGATGTTCAGAATCTTGCGGTAGCATCTCATTTCCAGGGCTTGTATCCGTCTCTGTAGTTCAGATGTGAGTGTCCAGGACTCGCATGCATACAAGAATACGGAGATGGCCAGCGTGCGCATGAGCCTGATCTTCGACGCGAGAGTGATATTTCTGTCACGCCATATTGGCTTCAACTTTGCCAATGCTGCTGTTGTTTGTGCTATCCTGGACAGTATCTCTGGTTTGGACCCTTCATCAGTCACAATAGATCCCAGGTATTTGAAGTTGTTCACAGCTTCCAGTTTTTGGCCCTTCACTTTGATTTCCACTTTGAAGCCCCGAGGGTTGTTCGTCATCACCTTGGTCTTCTCGGCGCTGATCTCCATGCCATATGCCTGTGAGGTCTTGTCCAGGTGCTCGACAAGACTAGTCAGCTCCTCTTCACTTCCTGCTAATCCATCAATGTCATCAGCAAAACGTAAGTTGGTGATCTTTCTGCCACAGATGCTGATTGATCCTTCGTGGTCTGCTAGGGCATCAGTCATTATCCTTTCGAGGAAGAGGTTGAAGAGTGTGGGGGAGAGTAGACAGCCCTGTCTGACTCCGACCGTTGTCCTGAACCATTCGCCTGTGGTACCATTGAACAGGACTGCGCTGGTCGCTCTGTCATAGAGATGTTCGACGACTTTGATGATCTTGGAGCTGATGTTGTAGCTTCTCATTGTGGCCCACAGCGCAGCATGCCAGACTCTGTCAAATGCTTTCTTAAAGTCTATAAAGACATGGTACAGATCTTGTTGGTGTTGTAGATGTTTCTCACACAGGACTCTCAGATTGAAGATCTGTTCGGTGGTGCTCCTACCTGGTCTGAAACCTGCCTGCTCTTCAGCAATGATTTTCTCTGCCTGAGGTTTTAATCTGTTCAGCAGTACTTTCAGCATGACCTTGCTGGGATGGCTGATGAGGCTGATCGTGCGGTAGTTCTGGCACATTTGCAGGTTGCCTTTCTTGGGCAATGTAATCACTAGGGACTGTGTCCACGGGGTTGGCCAATCTCCCGTCTGCCAGATCTTATTGCAGATCTTTGTGAGTGCATCGATCATTGCGTCGCCTCCTGCCTGGATGAGTTCCCCTGGAATGTTGTCAACCCCAGCTGACTTCCCTTTCTTGAGGGACTTAACCGCTGTCTCCACCTCTTCTCGAAGAATTGAGTAGTTGTCCTCCTCGGTAGTCTGAGGACAGTTCAGTACTTTAGGATCTCCTTTGGTGTCATAGTTGTACAGCTCAGAGCAGTACTCAGTCCAGCGTTTCATGATTTCGCGTTCTTCTGTGAGACAAATCCCGCTCTTGTCTTGTATGGTGTTGACCCGCCCTTGTTTGGTCGCTGTAAGGTCTTTGACTATCTGGTATGCTTTCTTGGTGTTATTCTTCTGGAGGTTCTCCTCAACTGCATCACATTGCTGTTTGATCCACTCCTCCTTGGCACTCTTCATGGCCTTCTTGACCCTGTTGTTGGCCTCTCTGTACTTACTTGCTCCATCTGCTGTACCCTTCTTTTTCTTCAGTTCCCTTCTCTCATCGCACATGTTCAAAATTTCTGCAGTGACCCATGGTTTCTTTGTTGGGTGGTGTTTTCCTAATAACTGCCCGGCTGTCTCTATCACTGCCTCATTGAAGATGTTGGTCACTGTGTCGAGGCCCTCTTCGTCACCCAGAACTAAAAGCGGTGCAAACTTCCCTCCAATCATCGCTTTGAAGGACTTATCAACCTCAGGGTCTTTCAACCTTTCAAGGTCAAATCTAAGCCTGGTACCTTTCTGCTTGCTGATTTTTTTAAGGCTCAGGCGGAAGTTCATCATCAGCAAGTCGTGGTCGCTTCCAATGTCTGCTCCTGGAAAGCTTCGTGTCTTTGCGATGTTAATGCTGGACTTGAAGCGCTTCTTTACTAAGATGTAATCAATTTGACTGTGGTGCTGTCCATTTGGGTGGTGCCAAGTCCACCGTCGGGACGTCTTGTGCGGGCCAAGAGTGTTTGCCAGTATAAGGTCGTTGTAGCTGGCGAACTCCAGGAGTCTCAGGCCTCTGTCGTTGGTATCTGTGTTGCTGTACTGTCCACAAACGTCATGCCAATCGTTCTTTGCGTCGCTTCCCACTTTGGCATTCCAGTCTCCCTGCACGACCAGGATGTCTTTTTTTGGTACTTGATCCAGCACCTCTTGCAGCTCGTTGTAAAATGCCTCTATTTCCTCATCTGAGTAATCTGTGGTTGGAGCGTACACCTGCACGATGGTGATGTTGAATGGTGTTGCTCTAAGTCGAATGGTGATGATCCGACTCGAGACTGGTCGGCAGCCCATAACACAAGATGTTATTCCTCTGTGGACAAGAAATCCTACTCCATGTTCATGTCTGTCGTTTCTACCGCTGTAAAACAGCTTGTGCCCTTCATGGGTTGACGTTTCCCCAAAGTTCGTCCATCTCACCTCACAAAGTCCGAGAATGTTCCATCGGTATCTTGCCATCTCATGCGTAAGCTCTTCGATTTTCCCTTCTGCATGCAACGTTCTGATGTTCCATGTGCCTGTTGCAAAATTTTCTCTTCCTCTGATCTTGTCTCTCTTGGCATCAGTAACACATTTATCACCTCCGTCCTGATGTGCAACGGTGGGCGCGGTCCTTGGTGACCCGGGCGACGACCGAGCCGGTGTGGAGTGAGTGGTTGTCTTTGTCATCATGTGGTGTGTCTGGGGCTGATACAGCTTGGCGGAGCCCATCCCTCTCCAAGCCCGACCACAGCCGAGGTCCTCCCACCTGGAGGGTCGCCCTGGTCGTGAACACGTGGGCGTTGGATCCATCGTGGGACCTGTCCGCCCTGGCCGGTGACCTGCATCGCGGAGGTCTTTCGCCCAGTGGTGCCGTGTTAGCACCACGCATTTTCTTTCAGGGTTTGCTCCCTTAGCCTTTGCATTTCCCAAGGCTACCCGCAAGGCAGCGGGAGGCTCGTGGAGGGCGGGGTCGTCTATCTCCCGTTACAGATGTGAAGCAACTGCCCACTGCCCAATAATAATAATAATAATAATAATAATAATAATAATAATATCATTTATTATTATTATTATTATTATTATTATTATTATTATTATTATTATTATTATTATTATTATTATTATTATTATTATTATTATTATTATTACCTTTGCATGACCTCTGATGAGTCGAATCCACGGAGAGCATGAACTGTTTTCCCGAAGAGCTTCTCGGAAAGCAGGTCTGGACACACACTCAGTTATCGTCTCCAAGCGCTCCAACTTAACTCCACTTGGTCCCACTAGCAAAAAAACCGGAAAGACCCACCTGGACGAATTGTCCGCTCGAGGTCAAGGAGAGGTTGAGCCAGACAGCGTTTGGCAAGGGCTGATGATAGACAGCATCCTGGCACCTGGCTAGCTGTATGACCACATCAAAGCCTGCATCTCACCTACGACTGGGTTAGAGGTCAAGAAAATTTATTCATGCAACACCAACCAGACCGCTTCGTCCTTTCAGTCCTGAGTCCCTAATTGGCGAATCTGTCAGTGCTTTTCGCGGATAACAATCTGGGGCGCTACTAAGCCACCTAGTTGGCAATAATAGGCCGGTGTTAACATAGGCCAAATAGTTGACTGCCTTTACTTCTGCTCTCATCATGTTGACACCGGCATGTTCCTCGCAAGATCTCGCAAGGTTCCTAGCACAAGCAACGCGCCCCAGGCAAGGAGAAATGACACTGCTTCATTAACCCCTTGATCCCTGAAAACGTGTACGCTACTTCATTTTTGGGGGGTCAAAGATTTCAGAAGCTAAGCGGCGCCACCAGGAGCATGTGGAAGCAAGGGTTAAAGGGTTAATGTTGTCTCAGAAAGCAGTCGGTGTGAAACGCTAGTCGTCAACTGGAAGCGATGGATACTGCCAAGGAAAATTATGGGAAGGAAAAAAATGGATGCTCTTTTAAAAAAAAAGGACTTCATGGCGGCTGCAGAGCAAACTCCCAGATAGAAAGGGAAAGAAATAGAATAATTTGGTATGGTGCCTTCCACGGTGACAGGAATCCTGGAGGAGAAGGAAAAACACAAGGAAATGCCCTACAGTGGGCAAACTGATTCGAAGAAAGAATGAGGACATCGAAGTTGGAAGCTCTCGATGATAGACTCCTCTGGAGATTTGCCTTTGCCAGGTGGCCAAATGTACCAGTGACTGGGCCTATCATGGAAGGAAAAGCAGAGGAGATTTCCCGAGAACTGGTGATAAAAGATTGGAGCTGCTGTGGTGGCTGGTTCCACCACTACAAGAAGCGCAAGAACGCTATTTACAAAGCAATGTGTGATGAACGTCGAGCAGTTAGTGGAGAATCAACAGACACCTGGACAGATGACGTGCTGAAGCCGACTTTGGAGAAATATGAACCGAAAGACGTTTTTAACGTCGGTGAGAGAAAACTGTATCGTATACTTTTGCCAGAGAAGACTATTAATCTCAAAGGAGAGGAGTGCCGTGGTGGTTTAAAAAAAATCGAAAGAGAATAATTGTGATGATGTGTGCCTACATGGATGGTTCGAAATAATTTCCCCTGATGACCATTAGAAAGTTTCATAATCCATGCTGTTTCAAAGGAATATTCCTACCAGTGTACTTCTCTGCCAATTCAAGAGTTAGGATGACTTCTAAACTTTTTATTGACTGGCTCAGAAAAAAATGTATCGGTCTATGGCTCACGAAAAGCGAAAGATGTTGCTGGTCATCGACACTTGCCCTGCACATCCCAACATTAACATTCAGTTGAAGGCTCTGCAACTTCTCTTTCTGCCCCCAAATACAACCTCCAAACTGCAGTCGTGTTACCAGGGCATCATTCAGAATCTGAAGAGTTGCTACAGAAAGATGTTTCTCGTGAATATCTGATTAAATCACTTTCATGCACATGTAGATGGAGGCGCCACTGTGCAGGACTTCAACATTACGCTGTTGAATGCAGAGTGTTGCCGTACGATGCCTAGGGAAAGCAGGTTTTGCATATGAAGCTGTGACAGCAGGAGAGTCGACCAAGGAACATACTAGCTGTAATATATATAATATATATATATATATATATATAATAGTTGTGCTCTTGCTGCTTTAGCATAGATTCTATTTTACGTTAGTTCAGTGATATCTCTCGAGTGATTTTGCATTTAACCTATCAATTTCAATAAAAGCTTAAACTTGCTTTTAATGCAAGCTCTTGTGTTATATTGTGAAAATTAAAAGAAACTTACATCCCCACCCCACCCGACCCCACCCACCCCATTCCCCCTCACAATTACTGTATGTTTTCATCTCTTACATCTAGTCTGACTCCGGGAAAGTCTACCATTCGACAGGAAAGGATAACGTGAACTTAGGACTGAAAAGTTTAACTTATTCATATCTTGGATAACCCGAACCTCGGATGACCTGAACTTTTTTTTTTTTTGAGAGAGAGAGAGAGAGAGAGAGAGAGAGAGAGAAAAGCCAAGCACTTTTCTTACGGTTGCGAAGATCTGCATAAGAGATCAACGATGACATTTGAGAGCAAAGCACTTTTCGGATTTGAGACTGAATTCCTCAAAAACCGCCGAGCATTATTCTCACAGTGGTGCAGATCAATACGCGCACTTTTTTCCACAATGCGCCGGAAATGGGAGAACTCCTCAGCGATCGATCTAATCACCTTCAAAAGAAAAATCGAACTCGAACAAGTTAAAAAGAAATGAACGAGAGATTATCACCCCAGAGCGCTTAACATGAAGAGGCGCCCATTTGACGTGGGCCGATACTTCATTCACGACGGAAATCGCGCCATCGATCGACCTCTGGAGGGAGAAAGAATCAAAGGAAATTGCCACCAGGGATCGGGCGGCGGATGGTGTTCCCTCCAAGGACCTTGAAGGGCCGAGGCCGAAGAGGAAGCTCTCCACACCGTGTCCACAGCGTCCCTGCCCTGATCCCAGCTTTCATCATCAAGGGCTTGGGACCACGCCCAAAGGACACCCGTCGCTGTAATCTTGCACTGAGATCGCATCACTAAAAAGACGCCACCACGTAGACCTATATGGGGAAAGATGGTTACTTAGGCTTCGGCTTTCATCGCCAGACTGACAACAAACTTGACAACCTTGCAATAGAGAGACTGCATTAGCGTGAAGAAACCACAACAAACTGAACTATCCACGGCTTAACCTAGGAATTTATCTTGGTTATGGACCCTAGCCAAGTCCTACTATGGCAACTCGGATATATTGTTGAGACACGACACATCTGCACCATCTATACTCGTTGGCCTACACCTTGTCTTCATCCACTACATGTACGTAAACCACCCGGTACTCGATACTCTCGAGCTCTGTGAATCTGAAAAGGTAACTACCGCTTCATTGTGGTTTCAATCTCGACTTTGATGTCTCTCGATAAAAGCACCAGTGTCGCTTTAACGAGTACTTGAAAGGAAACAAGGCAACCCTCTATCTCCTTGATCTTTGACTCCAAGTGTCTGCTATCAAGCATGCAGCGAGATGTCAACAAGTCATTGAAGAGTAAGAGGACTGCGACAGACCTAGCTACCAGGGTTGCAATTAGCAGCCTGAAAACCCGCAATGTGAAAATGAAAGGCAATGCAGCAACTCCAACCACTCAATCCTCTCCCCTCGAGCCCCATCCAACTGAGTGAATTCTTTCTCTTTCTGCGTGTCAAGGCGTGCATTTGGAAAACATGACACATTTGTTTCAAGGATAACTTGCTTTGACATCAATTTTGTTGCATTAGCGTTGTAGAAGTTGCCTCTTGTACAGTGTGATTTCTCAACAGAGCCATTCCGATAAAACAAAGGAGTGCCTTTGACAATCACACGCATATTTTTGTTTTGCTATTAGATGATTTGAGCAATTCTGAATGCAGTAACTGAGCAGTTGGACATTGACAGGCTGTCAACACAACCCATTTATCAGGTTCATAATCACCTTCCTGTACATATACAGCACCATCACTGGCCAGGGAACACATAATGAAACCGTGAGTGTAGAAGTGCTGTAGTAATGTATGCTGATATTCCCACAGTTCCTGTCCTTTTCCTCTTTCAGTCCAGAAAAAGGCATACCAAATGCCTCAATACTGAAAACGTTAACCGCTTAAGTGATGCATTGCAAAGTTGCACAGGATGCGTTGTAGCAGGACCAGACAGACGAAAGGTCACTTGAGTCACTGCATGAATAATTACTGGGAGTGGAAGTCTATGGCCAACACCACAAATGCCACAGTTCCCCCTGCACTTTTGCAGTTACCCCAAGCCAAAGAAAATACAAAGCTGTGAAAGCTCAATCTACACACTGCGTTACTTGCGACAAATGCAATTGCGCACACGAGATTTCACAAGTTTCTTGATATTTTATTAGGGTTCCGGTTGACGAGGAGGGCAGTGAGTGGCTCTGGACACCGCAATTATGTTGCAGGCTATGCTGGTAGAGTGAGCTTGCCTCAGAATGTCCACATTAGACATGCTGTCCTCCCATGATGCACCGACAATGTAGGTTAAAGCTGTTCAGCATCCTTTCTTGTCATCAATGGATCATGTCTCACTGCCACCAAGCCAGTTACTGCTGACAGATGGCTGGTATACATGGAGCTTCGTATTCATTGTAAAGTTGTCTTGGTCCAAACCACCTTTGGCTACCAGGCCATCACAGCAGCTAATATCGCCAAACGAGTGCTGGTCTCAGCATCCAGTAAAAAGTTGCTAGAGACAGTGAACCTAAGGTAAGTCCATGCACTCCAGAGGTGAGTTTTCAATGAGAAAATACAGCAAAACTACAGTTTCTTGACCGATCACTTTGGTCTTCTTGATGGACAAGAACTTCATGAGAAGCTAGACGACCGACAGTTTAAAGAAGAAGAGCCCCCATCTTCAAGTGTTTCGGCTGTCTTCCTGATACTCTCGGGGTGTGTGGGGTGTGGGGGAGGAAGAGGCAGGGGTCCGTCAGTTGTCAGCAGTGACCGGGTTGAACCTAAATCCCTGCATGTTTTAGTTAGCCAGTCCAGCAGCTTTTGTTCCGAGTTGAGCCAGTGCTGCCTCCAACAGCCTGGACATGTCTACAGAATAAACCCTGACCATCTTCCCAGAGCAGTCCTTATGGTGGTTTGTCTACTGGGCCCGGGCTTACTAGATATCCAAATATTTTGCAGAGAACCTGTTTCTGGAGGCATATGGTGTTAGTGGGCACAGCACTTGCAAAGAGGATGCAGATGGTTCAGCTTGAGAAGGAGAGTCAAAGTTGGGTACTGCTGGCAGTGGCCTCTGACCCTAATCTCAAACCCCCACCTCCAGGAAACATGCATGCCCCAAGTGCTGGAAAACCTGCTTTTCAAGGGCAAGTCTCCAGCCATAGCTGTTGCTGCTGCCCAGTCTCACTCCAGTGTGCAGCCCATTGTTTATCGAGATGGCTCCTGGCCTAGCTACATAATTATACATAATACAATGACCTCTGTGAAGGCCAGACACTGTCCTGATGCCCACAGGTCGCCTTTCCAATGGCTTGGGGCAATCCTGTTGAGCTGTAGGAGTGGGCCTTGATAGCCCAGTAGCCAGACACTGTCCTGATGCCCACAGGTCGCCTTTCCAATGGCTTGGGGCAATCCTGTTGAGATGTAGGAGTGGGCCTTGATAGCCCAGCAGCCAGGAGTTCCAGCTGATGAGGGGGTCACCGGGCAGTTCTTGCCACATGTTGTGCTACAAACATTAGGAAATGCTAAAAAAAAATCTATAAAATCAAAAATAGACGTAAATATAATTTCAGCTAATTTTATTTCCTGCCACCTTAATTTTAATGAGGCAATCTATTGCCCACATAATGACATGCAAGAGCATGAAAAATGCTCACACAGGAAATTACTGGTACAACACTGATTTACAGAAATGTCCTGTTTCACATCATGGACACAAACTGCAGATACAGTCTAAATCAGGTCATAAAAAGAAACAAATGATATTTAAAAAAGAGATTCTCCACTAAGGATGGATCCATTACAAATATATGAGGAATGCATGGCAGCCAACAAAATCAACTGTGAGTGTGACACAGTCCTCTTCAACCTGCATAAGAAAACAAGGGGGATCAACATTTCTGAGCTCACACCATGATTGTCTCCTCTATCATCTGCTCCAGATCAAATCAAATCAAAGAGAGTGATCTTCTTGGAGACGAGGTCTACACTGATCACCATTGATACCTAGTGTGCCCATTGGAGAGCAACAGAAATTTCTATTCCCTTCTTTTGACACACATTGGTTTCTCTAGAAACTATACAAAACTCAGCAGTCACTACCTCCAATCTCACCGACACTTGCTGAGTTGTTCAGCAATCACAACCACAGCATGCCTTGCCCATTCTTCAGGCAGTTACAGACATCAATGCAAACTCACATAACATGCAAAATACCCATATTACAAACATTCTAGAGCATTTAGCAGTTGACATGAACACATTTGTAGACAAAGGGCAGGGCAATGGAGGGAATGACTGAGGCACAGCTATTGCTAAGGTACCAGTTGTCATACAATGCTTTATAAAACATGAAATGTACAGAATGCTGCAACAAGGACTCACGCATGTGTCTGTTGATCATCTGATGTTCAATGAAGACATCAGTGGCATCAACTGAGAGATCAAAGCCCAGGTTCACATAAATTGAGACTGTGGCAATGAGGGCAGACTATGGCTATATGCAAATCAACAGGCACTCCATTATCCCACTTTCATTATTGGTAACTTTGATGCAAAGCACAAGCACCGATGTGCAGTGAAACATCTGACCCACAATCACATTGTTGCTCAACTTGCTGTGCAAGAAATGGTGTTGGCAGCCAGTTTTCCCCCAACGCATCATGCTTTCTTATCTACAGTTCAGTCTCAGTAGATGGGAGTTTTCAGTCCTACTTTGATGTTTGTTAGAGAGAACGACTTCTGCAATGTTTCTGGGATCATGTTTCATGACATTAGACTGGCAAATGAGAACTGGTCATGGTAATTTCTTATTCTTCTTTTTTCAGATAATTAGATAGCTTTGTGAAGCAGATCACAGGTTGATGGTTGATCTGCAGGTATTCAGGGACTTTACCTGCTACACATCAATGTCAGTTATGCAAAATGCTCATATCCAAGCTGGCCTTAGGTTGTTTGCACACTCACCCCCCCCCCCTCCTCAGCTGGAACCCATGTCTTTGGAGCTTTCAGGGCCTATTCCAGTAGCTAGGACATGGGCCGCCCCTAGCACTGTGTGCCACCTGGGAGTATAAGTATGGGAGGCACTAATGACCCACTTGGGTATTGGGTCTTGTGCCAAATCCACAAGGATGTAGCACATGCTCTTGGGATCACTTAGCAGAGCAGCAGCCTCTACAGCCTGTGGCTTTGGGTTCCTGCTCAGGCGGGGTACCATGCTGCAGATACTACTGGCATTCAAGCTGGCTTTCCAAGGATTGGTTTACTTCACTAATTTGTGGTGACAGGTCTTCATCATACGTAATATGCAATTGCAACTGGGACAGCTGGTTGTCAAACTATTGTGATAATATTCACAACAAGACCTTCTGTGTTTGCTTGCTGAGTGTGGGTGCAGTTTCCTAACAAAGTAATCAATTATCTACCACAGTGGTCAGCTTAGAGTCCCCAACAGAAGTAAGCCAAGAATCAGAAAGGGTGCAAGCTTAGTCATGGCTACCACTATCACAGTATGGTATTTTCAAGGCTAGGTTAAAACTCATCAAGTGCCCAACATACAGCTACATTGTCAGAATTAAAAGGTAGCATATCAAATGGTATAGTGGCACTGGAACACAGTGAGATAGTCTAATGCATGCTCATGAACAAGCACACAGCTACATTATAATAATTACGCGTAGCATATTAAAATAGTGGTACTGAAACAAAGTGAGTTAGTCCCATTAAAGTTCATGAACAACTTCACATATTTAGGAAATCCTTGACAATTCATTATCCTTATGATAATGAAATATGCAAATTTCTTGCATGACAATTTAAAAAAGGGCAAACTTACTTGAGTGTGATAGGGGTTAACATCATGCACACATGCTGGTATATTATAATTTTTACTTTTTAGTAGCAATGGTTTTAAAGATGCAAGTTTGAAAAAGAGGACACAATATGTTAATGTCAAAAATAGAAAGCATTTCATTACAAAATATTGATATACTTTTAACATTTTTCTAAAAAGGACATGCATGTGAGCTTTTCCATTGATCACAGCCACTCACCCTGGCAGCCTGGCAAACCGCAAGCACACGAAGCACCATTACACCTGCACACAGCTATGAATGGGAATATTGCACTTCACATCTACTGGACATGGCTTTGGCTCTGTACTTCAGCAGATACAACAGTATTAAATTTAGATCCATGATTTGTGTTCCATGGTTTTGATTGCATTCATTCCAACTACTTCATCTTAGCAGAAGCCACTCAGGTCACAAGTGCAGGTCAAGACTGCAAAATCAAAGAAATGACTTTCACCACGCTGAGGAGACTGAAGGAACACCACTGTGAATCCTCTCCTGTCGGAGCCCACCTCCTCGACTATAACCACACTACAGACCAGGAGCGTCAAGGAGGCGATTTACATCGAAGCCAACAACCCTACCTTGAACTGTGACCGGTGTACTCCTCACTGATTTGGTCTCACTGGCGTGAGTTTGCTCACGGTGGCATTTGCTGAATCCAGCATTCTCCTGATCAGCATTCATGCTGAACAAGGCTACACCGTAAGCAGCATTTCCTTTCTGAGGTAAAAACGTTTAGAACTGGTAGTTAGAAAAGAACTCTTTTTCTCAGTGAGTTCAAACCCAGCATGTGTGTTGATTCCTCAAAGCCTTCTCTAAATCATTTGACACCAAGACTGCAGTGGGAGAAGATGGGTCAGACTACTGCAGCCTTGCTGTGACTGCTGTTTTTCCACTCTAGCAAGTCAGAGGCCACATGTATATGCACTGAAAGACCAAAGCATGTTGGTAAACCTGTGCTGCTTCTGCAGGTGCTCTGCAAAGAGACTCAAGCTTGGTGCCACACTGGGCCAGCCATCTCTACTTGCAGAGATTTCACCTATCCTGGACTGTTCCTGGTCTTAGCCTTGATACGTGCCTTGACGATTACTTAATTTGCAAATTTCATGTGGTGCGTCCCGGCAAGAACTTTACATGCATGGCACACCTTTACCTTATTCTATTTCATGGTGGCTGCAATGTGTGTCAGGGGTTTACTGTTTTTCTTAACCACATTAGGTTCACACATAAAGCATCATCATTAAGCAAAGTTACATGAGGACATACATATTCCACCACCACAAAACATTTATGATCCTTCTGCAGTTTGAGACCTCTCAAAAAGATCCTCAGAAATGAAATAAAGAAATGAATGTACCGGTACCGGAACTCTCCTCAGCACAACTATCTACATCAGAAAGTAACATGTTCTGGAGTGCCATTTGCTTCATGGCACCATATCTCACATGCTTAATCCATTCCATGGCAGCTTGAAGATTTTCCTCCACCTTTTCTGAGGCACCATCTATTATCACAGTCAGAGATCCAAACAGTGAACTAGCAAACGTTTTTCCCATGAGACTCAGGAGTTCACATCACAGAGTCTGACAAGCCTGGGGCAAAGAAGGAGATAGTTTTCTCTGTGAGTTTGAACTGCAGTCTCTCCTTGGATGCCTTCCTCAGTCGAGTCATTCCACTCCGTCTTGATATCATCAGCTGGAAAAAAAAGGAAAACAAACATTACACAAATTATTCCTCTGCATACTGCTTAAAGAAAAGTATTCAAGATCAGGCAGTGAATCAGATGTTACAGTTGATTACAGAATGTGAGTCATCTGAATACTCTGAGTGTGTATGTGTGTGTGTGCACGCATGCATTTGTGTGTGTGTAAACAGTTATAATTTTATCTGTATTTGTGTATGTATGCTACACAAACACATGTGTGTGCCTGCACACAGAGAGAGAGAGAGAGAGAGAGAGAGAGAGAGAGAGAGAGAGAGAGAGAGAGAGAGAGAGAGAGAGAGAGAGAGAGAGAGAGAGAGAGATTTTATGACATTTTAATACATAGAACCATACAACTGTTGATTTGTAAGTTGCACGATGCAGTCTTGCAGATCTATATCAACTTCCTTTGTATCAGTATGAATATAAAATTTTCTTGCTGTTCCAAAGTGTGCATTTCTGAAACGATTTTTCCACATTATTATGAAATAGAAAGATCACAAAGATTTGAAAGAAGATTTCGTACTTTCCGACCCACTGCGTGTCACTCAGCTGACAGACACACCTAAAAATGAACATATGAATGCGATTTAAGCACTAAAATTGTCTAAATAAAAAAACTTTTACCTCTCCATGGACGTCCCTGCAGTAGCCACTCTCAAGACCGCTGACCACAAGAGTGAGGGAAGAAGAATAAACCAAGAATCGCCACAGATTCTCAATCTCCTCGTCCTCTTTGTTCCTGCTCAGAAACAGCACCACAGTTCCATCACCATCAGCCAACACAGCATTCTTCAGCATGTGGATGAACGAAATGAGATCTGCGAGTGACACATCCACGTTCAGCAACACACCGAGACTGTCGATGATGAGCACAGGTCCTGAAGTTGACTGCTCTTTCAGTCGCTTGTATTCGCCCAAAAGGAAGTCATACAATTGCTTCAACGAACCATCTTCAGCAAGCGAAGAAAAGGGATTTGCTTCCTCACAATTTCCGAGAGCCTGATCACAAATAGCCTTTCCAAGCATCTTCATTCCCTCCACGAAAATCAATTTCCCAGAATCTCTGGCACTGGCGAGATCTTCGCCAATTTTTTGGGCTACGTTGTTGTAGTGGTTGAAAGATTGTACAAGTCCAACAAAACAAACCCCGTGGTCTTGCTTTAGAGAGTTGCAGAGGAAGTATTCTGAGAGAAACGATCCATCAGTTCCAGCATCCGCTATTGATACCAGATCTCCTTTGAAGTTATTCTCCAGCTCTGTGTTCAAAACACCACTTATTTCCAAAAGAAACGCCATTTCAAAAATCGCACGCCTTCATTTGCGAAACTCAAACACGTGAATGGAAGGGAAGTAACTGCGATTTATGAAGGATGAGTGTAAAAGAAACGAAAAGCACAGATTTCTATGTGGTTTATTGCCAATAGATTTAGTATTTAAAAAGAATGACTAGCAATGAAATCAAACGTATTTTTATTTAAATTAAAAGATACTTTTCAA
>JAWQFJ010000616.1:57500-98525 GCA_034096865.1 Theodoxus fluviatilis
GTATTCATTTACTCATCACTTAATTTATCCAGTTACTCACTTGGGCCTCTGCTTATCCACCCTTACCTCTATCTATTTCTTGTCTCTTTAACCACTGTTTCATCCTCTCCCCTCTTTCAAATGTCTGTCCACTCTCATCTTCATCATTTATCAAGCACTCTTTCAAGTATCCCTCCACCCTTCCATAAAGTCCATCCATCCATCCACCCCTCTCTGTTCATTCATTTAACCATCTACCCATTTGCCCCAGGGCAGTTAAAATGGACTAGTTGTCATTTTAATGCAGAAAGCGAGTGATGGCAAACACTTCAATCAGCTTGAATTCAAGTATTGACCTCCAGATGTCCAGCTTCTTTAACCTTTCCTGCCAGAAAGAAGCTGAAAATTGGTTTGCCAAAAGTTTGCATGTCATGGTTTTCTTGGTTGATTGATAATTTATGGACAAGATTATGAGTTTTATTATGCATGATTTTATTTGTTTATCCATTTGATTGTTGTGATTTTTTCTGGTATCAATGAATTGATCTTAAGCAGAAAAATTAATGAACAAGACTGTAAGGCAAATCTTGCAATGCAAGTCCAACCATTCATGTGCTTGCTCATGTAGATACAACACTGTATGCATTCAAGCTAAAACAAACTTGGCTGTCTTTTTTCCTGATGGAAGTCAGTTATATCTCACTTACAGTTAGAATAGTTTGGTGATAAGCAACATTTCGGAATGGAGTTTTGATTCTTTAGCAAAAGCACAGTTAGTAAGAGTTTACTTCAGGTGTGCGTGAGGAGGATGTTCTCTACAGGCGGCGCTGTATTTCAAAACATGATGTAGATTATTTGGCTTGCTTACCAAATTATTTATCAGTTCTTTTTTGTGTAAATTGTTTCACCATTCAGTTCTACCGTATTTACACCAGTATATGCTTTGTAAATCTAAACAGAGTATGCAATGTCATGTTTTAGGCTGAACATGTTACAAATGGGACAGAAAATTTCTTTGTATTTGAGATACAGATGATAAAGATGATACAGAGGAACAGTCCTGTGTTCAAAATGCAATGAAAGGAAAATTCTCAATGGTTTAACCTGTGACCTAAACAGGTCTGCCACTTACCTGTCCAAATAAGGTTGAAGTCACAATGATAGTATTTCAAGGGAAATAACTGTGCATGAACTAAGAATTTGGCTCCCTTGATAGTGGTTGTAATCTTTGAGACAATCACAATAACGGTGGTATGGAAAAGTGATGGAGCATGATGGTCCATGCCATGAAGAGATTCTGTGCCAGGTAAATAACTGTGATCTGGGGGCTTGACCTCAGTGGTGTTGCAAAGGCACCTGGGGAACCATCCTTGATTGCAACAGCAGCTGCTCGATACATGCAGGATGCTGTGCTCTCATAGCATCCAAGGTTAAAGTCTCCACGTCATATTAGAAAAAAAAATTATTGATGTGCATTGGACTATGTTGTATCATCATCATCATCATCATCATCATCATCATCATCATCATCATCATCATCATCATCATCATCAACAACAACAACATCATCAACTCTTCCTCATCTTCCTCCTCCTTCTCTGCCCCCCCCTCCCCCTTTTTTTTCTCTCCTCCTCCACCATCCCCACTCCCCCTTTCTCCTTCACCCATCCCTTCCCACCTCCTCCTCCACCCACCCTTCCCTTCTCCTCCTCCACCCACCCCCTCCCTCCTCTACCCACCCCCTTCCTCTTCCTCCTCCACCCACCCCCTCCCTCCCTCCTCCCTCTCCCTCCTCCTCCTCCCTCCCTCTCATCCTCCCTCTCCCTTGTTCTTCCTCTCCCTCCTCCCCCCTCTCCCTCCTCCTCCCCCCTCTCCCCCCTTCTCCCTTTCCCTCCCCGTCCCCCCTCTCCCTCCTCCTCCCTCTCCCTCCTCCTCCCTCTCCCTTCTCCTCCCCCTCTTCCTCCCCCCTCTCCCTCCTCCCCCCTCTCCCTCCTCATCCTCCCTCTCCCTCGTTTTTCCTCTCCCTCCTCCTCCCTCTCCCTCCTCCTCCCCCCTCTCCCTCCTTCTCCCCCCCTCTCCCTCCTCCTCCCCTCCCCCCTCCTCCTCCTCCCCCCTCCTCCCCCCTCTCCCTCCTCATCCTCACTCTCCCTCGTTCTTCCTCTCCCTCCTCCTCCCTCTCCCTCCTCCTCCCCCCTCTCCCTCCTCCTCTCCCCTCTCCCTCCTCCTCCCTCTCCCTCCTCCTCCCCCTCTCTCCTTCTCCTCCCTCTCCCTCCTCCTCCCCCCTCTCTCTCCTCCCTCTCCCTCCTCCTCCCCCCTCTCCCTCCTCCTCCCCCCTCTACCTCCTCCTCCCTCCCCTCCTCCTCCCCCCCCCCCCCCCCTCTTTCTCCTCATCCCCCCTCTCCCTCCTCATCCTCATCGAGATGTCAACTATCAGAAATCAGGATGGAATGCATAAAAACTATTATTTCTAATTTGCATTCATGACTGTGTAGTGTGTTACAATATATGACATGAGTTAAAGCGTCCTGCTGAAATGCTGTTGTTTTTCTTTGTTGACAATTACAATGCTGTTCTATGATGTTGTCCTAAATAGAATGAGCTTTGTGATTTTGCTTCTGTGACATGTTGCCTATTAGTGTGTGCTCAAAGTGCACACTTCAGAATACTGCTTTTTGCTGTCTTTCATTGATTGGAAACCTTTATCGTGTACATCACTCAATTTTGTACATGGTCGACAGGTAAAATTCTGCCTTAATCAGGGATAAAGAGAAGTCCATAATATATTCACTGAGTGATTGTCTGTTTTTATTTGAGGGAATGATGCTGTAAATATGAATTTTAATGAAGTTCATAATCAGTGACTTAATGAGCCTGAAAATGCATGACATTGCCATGTCTGTATGATTGAGATGCCAGACTAATTGTCCATAGAGTCCTTGCTCTTGAATCAGTCTTTGCTGTTGAGCTACTGTTGTAACATTGCATCTCTCCATTCCCTGTGGTTTTTCATTACAGGGCAGACTTTCAGTTTCCCTTGCTGTCCAAGGAGCAAATTGTCAACTTTTTCCGCGACTTTGGACTGGAAATCACAGAAAGTACTATTCGAAAACCAGATGTAAGTTTATCCATTGTTTCATTTGCTTGTCCTTGTGTATGACTTGGAAATAATTAGAGACAGATTTTGTTCATTTTGAAAATACAAGATGCTGCCATGATTTTGTGCATATATATATATATATATATATATATATATATATATATATATATTATATATAATATATATATATATATATATATATATATATATATATATATATATATATATATATATAAATAAGTGAATAGGTGGTACTGAAATGTACAGCCAAGAACAATTTGAGAATCAACTTCCTAGTCCTCATAGAGGAAATAAGACAACTTAGTAATCCCTTGCATGATGAAAACGTCTACCCAATTTTATATCCATTTCATTTCACCCAAAGAGTTGCTTGGGTAGACACTTGCAACAACTGTATACATACTTCTGGAACTGATAGGAAGTTGGGAGACTATGGGTGTAAAAATTACATTGGATTTCTGCTATTATCTTGTTTAAAAGTAGATGACTTCTGATTAGGAATAAAAATGAAAGAACCATCTCACAACTTAGAATTCTGCTGCAGCTTCTTGAACAGTATAGGTTGACTACAGTTACACATTGATAGAAAATCTAAAGAATGATAAACTTTCTGTCTCATGAGAATTCTCACTTCATGTGACTGAAGGGAGGTGGTTGGGGAGATATAGATGGGAACTAGTGTCAACTGCTGGTTTTGATTATGCCTCATGCCTGCCAGGTTATAATATTCCATAGCTTGATCTTGAAACATATGTGGCGCATGATGTTCCAGAAATCCAGCAAAAAGATTTCTTTGTCATGATGCTTCACTTGCATTGGTTCTTACTGCCCGGAACTGAACGTGCTAGCTGTGCTGACAGAGAGATTTTTAATGTTCAAAAGTTGGACCAATTGGTGCCTTCACACCGTCATACTTGCAAGCCAAGCTCCCAATGATTATGAAATAATGCAGGACTAAAAATCACAGTAATCTTGAAGTAACCCATGAATAGGTTTTAATATGCAGGTGTAATGATGAAGTCTGCATCATTGTCAGCTAGATAGACACCCTTACAGCTAGCACATGTTTGTTGCAGGGCCTGACCTTGAAGAAGATATATGGAGTGCTCAATGAGTTGTTTGTGGCATCAGTGTTAGCTAGATAGACACCCTTACTGCTAGCACATGTTTGTTGCAGGGCCTGACCTTGAAGAAGATCTATGGAGTACTCATTGAGTTGTTTGTGGGAACTCCAGCTGACCAGGGACATCAGGTGAGCTGGCTGTGCTCCTGTTTGAGCAGTTTAGATGCCACAGAAGTGCTGTTTTGAGAGTAAGCAAAGTGAGCTTTGGCAACATATGCAATTGCAATTGAGCTCTAATACTGATTGATGTAGTTTAAAATACAGTTTAAATTAATGTTTGCATGATTTTGCAGCTCCTTGTGGCCAAGTCTGGTGACTTATGGGTGCAATAACATGTAGTGTTTTGCGGCAACTATTTTGCCCAGGAATCTGAAACGTTGCATAATGATTGTGTGTGACAGCTTGTGTGAAACCAATCATGAATTCTCTGCTCCACAACTGTACACCTGAGATCAAAATCTCAAAATATGCACATCTCTGAAACTGTTTAGTTGAGATGTCTATAATTTTTCCTTTTGACCACAATGAGCTCCTGTTTTGGCTACCTTGACTCAAAGACTGGCTGGTTGGTATTGTGTAACTAATGTTAAAAAATCTTGACAATGGAGTCTTGAGAGTTAGTGTACGTATAAGTGTACATTCATCTGCATAAACAAAGCAAGCTATGACAGTCATACTGATAAAAATGAAAATTGTTGACATGGCTTAAGTGACCTTCGTGGGTTTTGATTTCAGCCCATGCTGTATGATGGCATTCAGAATGAGCACCCAGAGCTACATGAGGAAGACAATGCCCTCATGTTCTACTACCATGACTTGTAAGTTTGTCTTTGAGCACCCAGAGCTACACGAGGAAGACAATGCCCTCATGTTCTACTACCATGACTTGTAAGTTTGTCTTTGAGCACCCAGAGCTACATGAGGAAGACAATGCCCTCATGTTCTACTACCATGACTTGTAAGTTTGTCTTACATTGGTCCCATTTGCCTCGTGCCAATAAGTAACATGAACTTGTGTGTGGTGAAACGGTATGTATTTCACACTGAGGAACAGTGATAATATACAACCATATAGAGTGTATATTGTGAACATGATGGAAGGTTCAGGAAGCTCCCTTTAGGACGATTATTTATTTTTGGCACATCATTGACATTGAACCAATGCTCTCACAGTCACACAGAGGCGAAGGTGCATCATAGTTGTTCACCTTATACATTCATACTCATTCACGCCGCACACAGGTTGCAACACATAGTAATGACACAGGGTAGCCGCCGATCAGGAAATAGCAAGAAAGAATCCAGATTTTTCCCGTTCCAGGGATTGAGCCACGGCACTGCGCCTTACACATAAACGCCAAAGCTTGCTCACCCACATCTGCCTGTCAAAAGACAGGGTTTCAATAGACAAGCAGAGGTTGAGGAGCTGACTATGCACTCATGCAGGAGAGGAGACTACAGGAGATGGGGCTGCCAGGAGCTGGTGATCTACATTGTACACATGATAGAAAGTTCTGGAAACTCCTTTTAGGACGATTATTTTGGCATGTCATAGACGTTGAACCAACACTCACAGTTGAACAAAGGTGTGGTTTAAAAGATATTATCGGTAATAGTGATATTAATGAGCAGCTGAATAACCTTAAAGTTGAGGAATTTCAACAGTGACAGTCAGTCCTACTGAGGTGCTCAGCTTTCAGTTGGTCCCAGGCTGACAGGTGCAGTCAGTGACGCACTGATCAGACCCTTAACGTGCATCCTTGGGCTTTGCCTCTCCTCAGCACAACATGCTGCAGCAAACAGGGCCTAAAGTCCCCCTACCCAGTCGCTCTCTAGGGAGGTGTTGTTTTTGTAAAGAGTAGGAAGCATTAGTTGTAACCATGCACATATTTTTTGGTGTGGTAAAAATCTCAATCCACACTTTAGCTGATGAAGCACCATCTGCATTAGGAAACCTGGACTGCCCCCATAGCCATTGTAAGGTGATTGTGCATACACACAGTGACCTAGATATGAAAAACAAAAACCTGTAACTTTGTATATTAGTATCCATTCCTTAAACAAAAAGTTTACATCAAATTCAAACATAATTCTTTGACTGGAGTTTTTCCCCCCAAAAAACTCTTTATATGATTTTAGGATCTTGATTTAAAATCCTGCATGACAGAGAACTACTGTGACACCCTCCTCATTAGATTGCTAGAATTTTCTTTTTTGCCATTTCATGTCTACAGTAATACAACTATGATGTTGAAGATTGAAGAGAAGTTTTCCCATTGCAGAAACCGAGTTTTGTTGGCCTGTGGCATCAACAACTTTGAGCCCTGGGACATCATAGAACCCAGTAAGTGTGAAACTTTTACTAGTGAGGTGTTAGATTTGAGAATGGTTACCAAAGGAATTTAAATTTCAGTCGTGAACCACTTCAAAGATTTAGTAAATTGTGTGCTGGTGATCAGTGTTAACTTGGGCTGCGATTTTGGAGTACGACTGAAATGTTGACACTGTCAAAGTGACAGTTTTGCGAACATGATATGCTTTTATTTCAGCATCCAAGCGACTGATCTTCATTCTGAGTGGGGCCATCAATTGCTACCTGTTCAAAGAGACTCGTCTGGAAGTGTTCAAATCACTTCAGAAAGAAAACGTATGTATTGCTGCCTGTGTAAGGTGTGTAATGTGCTGTACAGAGATGTCTGAGTTTTCCACCTTTATCTGCTACCACAGCAGTGCCCTAGGTTTGACCTTAAGGTTAAACAAGAGTTTAATTCTGTTGGGAACAAAAGGGTAGAAATGATCTTTTAAACAGGTGGGGTGTTATAACGGTTAACGAGACACTACTTCACCCTACATTTCTGGTTTGGAGTTTGATTTGTGAACGGTCAATGGTGTGGGCAGTATAAGGATATTATGGTTTGTTTGAGACAGCTTTTCTTCCCACATTCCTAACTAGGTTAATGTAATTGGGAAGTAATATGAGATTCAAAGTTTAGTGGATCATGTGACGAAAACCAGTTAGACATACTGAAGAAAACAATGGAAGCTATAAAGCTGACAGGCATTTGGCTGTAGATATCAGTCACTCCCTTGAAAAGAATAATGATGTAGTCTCATTTAATTCTAAGTACTCCATCCAGTTTTGTGATGTAAATGCTTTGTTAGAACAAATCTTATTGAAAATGAAATGGTGTGTGTGTGCGTGTGCGTGTGTGTGTGTGTGTGTGTGTGTGTGTGTGTGTGTGTGTGTGTGTGTGTGTGTGTGTGTGAAATTTGGGTTGCCAACTCATGATATTTAATTTCCTTTACAAACCAGCCAGGGAGATCATGCTAGATTCACAATAGGGCCCCATGTGACTCACACATTTTCTTCATAGGAAAAAAGGAACCTGCAGACTGGTGTGTTTGCACCTGCTCTGTCATGCCTCTGTCTTTCCTTATCATCACCAGGAGCACTTTCGGGAGCAACACGACCACCTGCTGAAAGCCAACGAGGAGCTGAGGAAGCGGGTTGCCAGAGGTCGGCAGCTCCTGAGTGAGAGGGAGCCCAGGAGCAAGGAGGTGACTGGCTTTGCTTGGTGCACATTGAATTGCTTGATGCACATTGAATTGCTTGGTGCACATTGAATTACTTGGTGACTCGGCCACAACCCAGTCTCACAGACAAAGCCCATATACTGTTTCTTCTCTTATTTTTTTCAGCAATTTTTAAATATTTTGTTTGATTGAAATTTTAATTCTCGCTAACAAGAATGACTGGGTTTGTAGTCCTGACACTGTGTGAAAGTCATTCATATTACATAAAAGACTGAATTAGGATGATGTATGTGTTTTTCACAAATTGTAATAAACGTGATAGCTTTCAATATTTGAAAAATGTTCATTTGGAGCAAAGCATATTTTATGTAAATTTCTTTCTTTTACTTTCCTTCCTTCCTTCCTTCCTTCCTTCCTTCCTTCCTTCCTTCCTTCCTTCCTTCCTTCCTTCCTTCCTTCCTTCCTTCCTTCCTTCCTTTCTCTATTTCTTTCTTTCTTACCCTATTTTAAAATTGGGAATATGTTCACAAAGGATGCAAATATAATATCAGTCCTTGTGATAAAGACATTATTGCATAAAGATATAGCTTGATCTATCATTATGTGCTCACCGACATTTCAAGGGAAACTTGCAAGTCATAATCTGCATAGCAGTGATCCCAATAAAGAAGAAAGTTTCAATGACCTTTTTCCCCCTGTAGTTTACATCCCTTTTAAGAAGTTAATTGATTTCTCCATAGTCCTACCCTGTGCTCATTGAAACTATACAGATATATGTACTTTAATTTAGTCTACATGGTGCCCAAGTTCCCTTTACACTTCCCAGTCCTCTTTTGGGTCACTCAGTGACACTGTCCACCACCACACACCTGAGTGGCCTGTCAGAATCCGGGTGTAAAGTTGGTATGTGTGTCAAGTTTCATTGCTATACGTTGTGTGGGCCTGTTTTAATGGCTGAACACACACACGTACACACACACATACACACACACACACACACACACACACACACACACACACACACACTCAGAAATTCAATTTCATAGATGTATAGATAGATACATTCATCAACATGTACAGTTGTTCCCCTGAGGCCAATGTTCTTTGTAGGGGACACAGTCTGTGACTGCTCTATGGGAGCATGAAGATGCACATTTTGGGGGGAAGAAGTACAAGATGATGAGTATTTGTGACTTTGCTCAGGTGCGGGGCAGCATTGACAGTCTGACCAAGCACCTGGAGGGACTGCACAAGCAGTGCAACGTGGAGCAAAAGTCCACCAACCAAGTCAAGAAAGAGATCTGTGAGAAAACTGCTGAAAAAGTGAGTGATGTGATTCTGTTTACTTGTTTGAGAAAAGAACATGTTGCTGGGATACTTTTATAAAGTTGCTTTCTGTCGACTGAAAGATTGGATTTTACTGATGGTGGTTTTCATATTTGCCTACAAGTGTGTGCTGGGGGAGAAATTATGGATGATTAATTTCTGTATTGTGCACACAGATCATTGAAGAAAAAAACCTTTCATGGGAAATGTGTTCATTTGTGCATGCTTTTTTACTGATGATATGCCAGAATCAAATGCTTTGTGTGCATGGTTAGTGACACTGGAAATGCCTTATTTATGTACTGTTTTTGCCTACCTTATTTCCACTGTCTCTTGGCCATAGTGCATCATATGAGACATTCACTTTTTCCTTGCTTGAAAGTGTTGAGCAAGATGTGTCAAGCTGTATTTTGGATGGGAGCTAAATGGGATCATATGCATCAATATCTGAATTATTTACAGTCACCTTTCACTTGTTGCAATAATCATTATCGGCAACTTCAGTCACCACACCATATCCATCACCATCACTGTCATCACCCTATCATCATCACTTTCACCACTAAGACCATGTCCACCACCACCAGCCATCACCTGCATTCCTACAGCCACTGGCACCATCACTAGCAACCACCAGCCATCACCCACACTCCCACTGCCACTGGCACCATCACTAGCATCCACCAGCCATCACCCACACTCCCACTGCCACTGGCACCACTACTAGCATCCACCAGCCATCACCCACACTCCCACTGCCACTGGCACCATCACTAGCAATCACCAGCCATCACCCACACTCCCACTGCCACTGGCACCATCACTAGCAACCACCAGCCATCACCCACACTCCCACTGCCACTGGCACCATCACTAGCAACCACCAGCCATCACCCACACTCCCACTGCCACTGGCACCATCACTAGCATCCACCAGCCATCACCCACACTCCCACTGCCACTGGCACCATCACTAGCAATCACCAGCCATCACCCACACTCCCACTGCCACTGGCACCATCACTAGCAACCACCAGCCATCACCCACACTCCCACTGCCACTGGCACCATCACTAGCAACCACCAGCCATCACCCACACTCCCACTGCCACTGGCACCATCACTAGCATCCACCAGCCATCACCCACACTCCCACTGCCACTGGCACCATCACTAGCAACCACCAGCCATCACCCACACTCCCACTGCCACTGGCACCATCACTAGCAACCACCAGCCATCACCCACACTCCCACTGCCACTGGCACCATCACTAGCAACCACCGGCCATCACCCACACTCCCACTGCCACTGGCACCATCACTAGCAACCACCAGCCATCACCCACACTCCCACTGCCACTGGCACCATCACTAGCAACCACCAGCCATCACCCACACTCCCACTGCCACTGGCACCATCACTAGCATCCACCAGCCATCACCCACACTCCCACTGCCACTGGCATCATTACTAGCAACCACCAGCCATCACCCACACTCCCACTGCCACTGGCACCATCACTAGCAACCACTGGCCATCACCCACACTCCCACTGCCACTGGCACCATCACTAGCATCCACCAGCCATCACCCACACTCCCACTGCCACTGGCATCATCACTAGCAACCACCAGCCATCACCCACACTCCCACTGCCACTGGCACCATCACTAGCAACCACTGGCCATCACCCACACTCCCACTGCCACTGGCACCATCACTAGCAACCACCAGCCATCACCCACACTCCCACTGCCACTGGCACCATCACTAGCAACCACCAGCCATCACCCACACTCCCACTGCCACTGGCACCATCACTAGCATCCACCAGCCATCACCCACACTCCCACTGCCACTGGCACCATCACTAGCAACCACCAGCCATCACCCACACTCCCACTGCCACTGGCACCATCACTAGCAACCACCAGCCATCACCCACACTCCCACTGCCACTGGCACCATCACTAGCAACCACCAGCCATCACCCACACTCCCACTGCCACTGGCACCATCACTAGCAACCACCAGCCATCACCCACACTCCCACTGCCACTGGCACCATCACTAGCAACCACCAGCCATCACCCACACTCCCACTGCCACTGGCATCATCACTAGCAACCACCAGCCATCACCCACACTCCCACTGCCACTGGCACCATCACTAGCAACCACTGGCCATCACCCACACTCCCACTGCCACTGGCACCATCACTAGCATCCACCAGCCATCACCCACACTCCCACTGCCACTGGCACCATCACTAGCAACCACCAGCCATCACCCACACTCCCACTGCCACTGGCACCATCACTAGCAACCACCAGCCATCACCCACACTCCCACTGCCACTGGCACCATCACTAGCAACCACCAGCCATCACCCACACTCCCACTGCCACTGGCACCATCACTAGCATCCACCAGCCATCACCCACACTCCCACTGCCACTGGCACCATCACTAGCAACCACCAGCCATCACCCACACTCCCACTGCCACTGGCACCATCACTAGCAACCACCAGCCATCACCCACACTCCCACTGCCACTGGCACCATCACTAGCAACCACCGGCCATCGCCCACACTCCCACTGCCACTGGTACCATCACTAGCAACCACCAGCCATCACCCACACTCCCACTGCCACTGGCACCATCACTAGCAACCACCGGCCATCACCCACACTCCCACTGCCACTGGCACCATCACTAGCATCCACCAGCCATCACCCACACTCCCACTGCCACTGGCACCATCACTAGCAACCACCAGCCATCACCCACACTCCCACTGCCACTGGCACCATCACAAGCATCCACCAGCCATCACCCACACTCCCACTGCCACTGGCATCATTACTAGCAACCACCAGCCATCACCCACACTCCCACTGCCACTGGCACCATCACTAGCAACCACTGGCCATCACCCACACTCCCACTGCCACTGGCACCATCACTAGCATCCACCAGCCATCACCCACACTCCCACTGCCACTGGCATCATCACTAGCAACCACCAGCCATCACCCACACTCCCACTGCCACTGGCACCATCACTAGCAACCACTGGCCATCACCCACACTCCCACTGCCACTGGCACCATCACTAGCAACCACCGGCCATCACCCACACTCCCACTGCCACTGGCACCATCACTAGCAACCACCAGCCATCACCCACACTCCCACTGCCACTGGCACCATCACTAGCATCCACCAGCCATCACCCACACTCCCACTGCCACTGGCATCATCACTAGCAACCACCAGCCATCACCCACACTCCCACTGCCACTGGCACCATCACTAGCAACCACCAGCCATCACCCACACTCCCACTGCCACTGGCACCATCACTAGCAACCACCAGCCATCACCCACACTCCCACTGCCACTGGCACCATCACTAGCAACCACCGGCCATCGCCCACACTCCCACTGCCACTGGCACCATCACTAGCAACCACCGGCCATCACCCACACTCCCACTGCCACTGGCACCACTACTAGCATCCACCTGCCATCACCCACACTCCCACTGCCACTGGCACCATCACTAGCAACCACTGGCCATCACCCACACTCCCACTGCCACTGGCACCATCACTAGCAACCACCAGCCATCACCCACACTCCCACTGCCACTGCCACTTTCACCATCACTAGCAACCACCGTCTCCATGAGGACACTGTGCAGCTCTGTTCTCCCTCCAGGACCAGCAGAAGGTGGTGCTGATGAACCTGGAGAAGGAGAAGGAGGAGCTGGGTATGAAGATTGTCCAGTCACCAGACCGTGTCAAGCTGGACCAGGAGAAGCAGATTTCCAAGGTGGCAGAACTCAAGACCCTGTGTCAGGAGAAAGTGACGCGTCTGACGTCACTTCGGCAGCGCGTGGAGTGGCTGCAGCGAGTGGAGGACAACCCTGACCAGCTCCTCAAACTGCTGCACTCCATCCAGCAAGCCGCCAACAAGGAAAAGTGAGAGACTGTTCATGTGTGTGTGTGTGTGTGTGTGTGTGTGTGTGTGTGTGCATGTGTGTTAATTGAAAGCAATGAATCACCTCTCTCTCTCTCTCTCTCTCTCTCTCTCTCTCTCTCTCTCTCTCTCTCTCTCTCTCTCTCTCTCTCTCTCTCTCTCTCTCTCTCTCTCTCTCTCTCTCTCTCTCTCTCTCTCTCTCTCTCTCTCAAAACTGACCAGATGGTGCCAGAGCTGGTACCGTTTGTTGACAGTGCAAATGATGACACATCCATGTTAATCAACATAATGCACCAGTGATGACCACTGCAAATCAGATGGGCTGTCAGCCTTTGAATAAACTAGTTTATTCTTTTATAAATTCTTTCACAAAACAAGGGCCGAATGGTCCTTTCATAAGTAGCAGACTGTGTCAGTCTTCAACTATTACAGTACTTAATATCACTTTTCAACCCAAGTGTGGAAAACCAGAACTTTTTCTAACATGAATTCTGATGGGACCTTTTCTCTGCCCACTAGTGAGGAGGTGAAGAAGTCTACAAAGCTGCAGGATCGCATCACAGAGCTGGGCCAGCAGGTGGCGGAGAGCCTGCGCCACCAGGAGCAGATGCGCCAGCGCAAGCAGGTCCGCCAGGAGAAGCTGGACAAGCACCGCCTGCAACACCAGGCCAAGCACAGTACCAACCGCAGCCGCATCGAGCACCTGGGGAGGTGAGCCTTGTCGGGATGCTGAGCTATGGCCATGGTGAATGAGTGATGCTCATCTAGATTGAAATTGTAGCACAGCTCAATGATGTAAAGATTGGCTCTAGATATTTGTAAAGGCACTCTTATAGTTTTCTTGGCTCGTCACTTTTGCAGGTCAAAATTTCAGTCCATGGTGGTAAACGGCTGTCCAAGTAATCCTAAAGAGGTTCCTTTGTATGTTTTATGGGATGATTGACAGTGAGATTCCTCATGGCCAGGGAGTGTATCCCAGATACCCAAGTCTCTTACACAGGAAGTTGCAGAGAACTACTGAAGCTGCCTCCATCTGGATGTAAAGGAAGTACATGAAACCAGAGGGAATTTAAATTATGCGGACGAGCCAACCTTAACACCATTTAGTGGCACATGGGAACTTCCTGGAGCCAGGTGTGTGAGTGTTACTGCAGCAGGCCCAAAGGAAAAGATCACTCACAGCATTCCAGTGAATGAGGGGGCATCAGGCAGCTGTGGCCTTATGCTGCATCTCCATAGAAATATTTCCGTGCTGCAGCACAACCATGCTGTAGTGCAAGAGTTTAGTAACAACAAGTTCAACCGAAAGTATTCATAAATATATCTTCTATATGTGTCCATTTGAAATGAAGTAGCAATGCAACACCTACAATTTGTATTCTTTCATATGAATCTGAATGGTTTCACATTACTGCCATCCAACTTTCTCTGTCAAGACAGAAACTGCTCATTAATTAAGGACTGACTGTGCTCGTGACAGTCTATCTTACAGAAAATGGGGTTTGACACACTGAAGCTCCACAAAATGGTAACCTTCTCCTGAGAGTTCCCCTTTTTAGAGAGCACTCGGTTTCCAAAATTACAGCATGAGAGTCTTGACTCTGAAAGCTCTACACTCGCTACCAGCACTTCTCCTGTAATGACATCCTAGAGTGTGACTGAGTAGTAGAAGTAACTTGTGTCCCATGCATGTGCAGGCAAAGGGAGGAGTACTGCCGAGGTGATGGGGAGAAGGGGGAAACCATGCGCCAGAAACTGAAGCTGCTGGACGAGGAACGCAAGGCGGAGATGGAACACTTGCAGCTCCGTGACAAAGCAGTGGCCCTGTATTCCCAGCTCATTCTCAAGGTCAGTCAGTATTTCCATCTTGACCTGCATGGTCAGTAATTAGTTCCAGTTTATACTCAAGGTCAGTCTGCAATCCCTGTTCATTCTCAAGGTCAGTTTTTTTGTACTCATCCATTTCCAAACAAGAGCCATTGCATCATACAGCAACTGGCAGTGTATAAAAATGTGAAATGGATTCAACTCTCACAGCAAGTCTTTAATAACTTTGTAAGAATGTCAGGTGGGAGAAGGAGAGGCAGGCAGAGAAAGAGGTGGGAAAACAACATCAAAGAGTGGACAGGCTTGACCTTTGCTGACTCACAGCGAGCCACAGAGGATAGAGATCGATGGAGGAAGATTGTCCGAAAGTCATCAGTGGTGCTTCAACAACCCATCTCAGGGTTAAGAGACTGAACTGAACTGAACTGAAGAATGTCAGAGTATTTTGGAACCAACCAACTGAAAAGAAGTCTTGATTGACCAGCTCCTCAAGCTTGCCAAGGTACACCACCACTGCCATTTGCAGTCTCACCCCGATGACCGTTCACACTAGTCCTGGTCTGATTGCAGGTGGACGAGATGCACACGGGCTGTGGAAAGGCCTGGGATGAGATCAGGCAGGAGTTTCAGAAGTAGAGATCTCTCCTGCCTGCTGCAGCAGTCCATGTCTTGGCCAGCCTCTCCTGGCATCAGGAATCCTGGGAAAACTTCACTGACTACAGGACGTGACTGGATTGGGCGGGGGTGGTTTGGACAAGACAGAAAGTTTTCAGTCTCTGTACTTACCCTGTGTTCTGCTGTTTAATGGAATTAGACGAAGTGGCAATTTGAGCCTATTAAAAAATTCTAATGTTGATTACTGGTGCCACTGAAAAGCTAACTCCAGGTTTGATAAAGATCCACTTCATAGCAGAGTGCCAAATGGCTTTGACATGCCATTATCTTGCTGTGGGCTTACCGTCATGTAATGCTACTGCCTTGGCTGAAGAGAGGGTATGGCTTGGAATGGAATATGGTAGGGTGCACAGTATGAAAATCTGTCTCCAGACAATTTATACATCGAGAGAGGTCCTTTAGAAAGAAAAGGGAGTGTTTTGAATAAGGAAAAAAATTTCCATTTATAACTCAATTTTGGCTTCATTTGTTCAAACTGTATTCAGCAGCTTTCAGAGGTAGAATTTGCCAGAAGTGTTTACATTGTGTTAGTCAGGCGTTGCCGAGAGCTCAGAGCTGCATTACAGGGCGAAAGTCATTGTACAGTGCCTCTCAGCCAAGCTGCCATAGACTATTTAGCACCATGTACATAGTCACTGCTTCCATCAAGGGTGTTGACTCTGGGACTTCGCTTACCTAAAGTAGGAGCCCCAACTGTACCCCACCACACTGCTGCCTTTGAGAGACTCCAACACGAATGGGAAAGAGTTCTGACTACCCATACAGTGATGCTGTCACAGGAAAGATCAGAGTGTTTCTGTTAAGTGCTTAGTGGAGAGTGAAGCAGTGTCCTTCATGTTGCCTAAAATCTACAAAGTAGGATCAGATGGTGCCAATCCAAGTGCAGCTGTATGTGTATGTAGATGATACATGTTATGGCATGTGTAAAGTTACTGGTGGTTTTAGGCATGTCACCCAAAGATGAATGCCTTCTCCGTTTGTTGCAAATCAGGACATGTGTTTATTTACAAATTGTTGCAAAGATTTAGTCAATAAGTTCAGTTCATGGTAATTTTTGTATTGTCTTTTCACTTAACTGTACATGTCCATGCAAACATGCAACTCATTCATTCAGCTTCATGAAAATATGCACACGTCTCATGCACACTTTTGCATTATTTATTCAAATAATACAAACCTATAGCTTCTTTGAGTTGTTGTAAATATGCTTTTTTTTGTTAAAAAAAGTCAATATCCTCACAGTGAATGTGTCTGTTGTATTTCATTGATGCTAGAGAGTGCTTGAGAACCTATGTATACCCACCTCAAGCAATGGTGACTACACTGATTGGACCACATCTCCAGAGTTGAGGATGGGCGAATCCCCAAAGATCTTCACTATGGAGAACTGAGAGGGAATGAGGCCAACTGATTGACCCCAGCTACCCTATAAAGACGTGTGCAAGCATGATCTCACAGCACTGGGGATGGGCATGGACACCTGGGAGATGACTACTTAGGACAGCACTGCCTGGAGATGAGGAGTGCAGAGAGGCTTCTCACAATTTGAGAGAAATCTCATGGAACAGATAACAAGTGTCTCCAGTGGAAGACCCAGCTTTGGGTGGACAGGCCAGCTTCGACCTTCAGATGTGAAGGCTGCGGTTTGGAGTGCCACTCCCGCATCAGACTCCTAAACCACAGCAGATGCTGTTGGCACAAGACTGGAACCAGCAGCACAGACCCATGGTTTCTTGGGACTGAAAGACATCTATGATGAAGAGAGTGCAGAACAAGGCAGGGTCTTCTGGCTCTTTGTCCCGACTGCCAGCTGTACAATAAAGACTTTCTGCTCCGAGGATTACGATGATAAAATAATGCTACTTTATTTGTCCATAGAATGGATATATATACATTTGGTGAAGACAAGAGAAATATCTATGCACACCTGTAAACATTTACATCATATTGAACCTTTCATTCAAGTGGATCTTGGGCCAAGTAATAGGAGCAATCAACCTGCTGTAGCTTGAAACCAAATGGTGTGGTATTCAACGCTGAACTGATTCCATAGCTGCATTTTGGAGCAAAATTCATAGTTCTCATTACCTCTAGCCAGATGAGTAAAACTGGTAGCTGGCGAGGTTTCAGGTGGAAAGCTGTAGAGAGAACCGGCACATTTCTTTGCTGCGTGATTGCAGGCTCTCCAGGGTACTGAGATGTGCTTGTTACCAAAATGCCCCATAATGCGTTTTAAAAAGAATCCACTACATCCCCAGAAGTTGTTTACATTCATTTTTCAAATATGTTGGGATCCTCCACTTTCTGTTACATTATGGCCATCAAATGCTACCATTGTATAAAAAAAGAAAATCTTTGCTTTAAATCTTCTCAATTATTTTATTACATACACTTCACTGCCAAACATGCTGCTAGCAAATATTGCACTAAGTATACCACATCTTTCTTACCTCTTCCCACCGGTAATGTTTTATGTCCAAATCAATTTGAATCAAGACACAAGAATTGACAACGTCGTGCAAGTACCCTGCCTTGCACAATTTAATGGATCACAGTGGACTAATTACAGGGAATGACTACATCAACAAATGGATGGACTGTTGGCTTGGCATGAAAAGAGGTGAGGAAACTATTCATCTCGAACATTGTAGTTGCGGACTTTAGGTTTGGGTCGTTGTGAGGGCTTGGGGCGTTTGACGGAGACTGTGGAAGATTTGGGCCGGGAGGTCAGGGCTGCCTGTCTTCCCTCCAGCCCCCAGGCACCCCTGTGCAGCCTCTCCATGGAATCTCCCACTCCGTCCCCACTGCCTTGCAACCCCCCTGACAACAAAAAGAACGGCAGCACTTAGTAAGTTCATGATGCAATTCAAGAACCAGCAGATGTCAGAACTGCAAGGGCCTGCTAACACATCTGGGGGAAAAGGACCAGTTGTGTTATTGCTAGCTTAGCATATACCCTCAAGTGACAGGATGATCTTAAATGCAAAAACTACAGAAACACTCCACCACGAAGGTAGCAATTCTTAGGTTGTGATGGGTGGATGGTTTCCATTGATAATAAGAAATTTGACACACAGAGATATTCCACTGGAAACCACAACAGGTCTCCTCACCAATCAGATATGTGCCCACATGTGTGAGCCAGGCAGACTAGACTATCCCATACATGTCACTCCATTCCACTCACAACTGCAAACAGATGCTGCTTGCCTCCATGGATGAGCTGATAAAACAGGCTGGGAGGGGGCTACACACTTTTCAAATGCCTTCATGGGGGATGTGTGGGTGGAGTAATTCACCTTGGTGATAAAAGTTGTACAGTCACTCACCCTTGCCAAGGGGACTTCGTGCAGACAGGCGGGGGGAGTGGAGGCTGGGGCTGGGAGAGTGGTCAGCTAGGCGAAGCATGTCCTGGGCAGAGCTGCCCACACTGAGGGAGAAGTAGGAGCCCAGCAGGTCCTGGCGGTCCTCCCAGCTGACCCTTGGTCCTCCTGTACCAGACAGCCTGCCTGCACTGGAAGGTCGCCCCGCACTGGATGGCCTTTGACCTGACTCAGCTGTGGAGGTCAATAAGTTGGATGCTGTTACGAATCGAATGTGGCGAATGGTGGTGTGCACGTGGTTAGGTTCTGACTGTGATTTTTTTTAGCATGAGTGGGTGACGTACTGACTGAGGAGTGTTCACGGGTGAGCGAATGATCTGATTGATTGTATATTTGCCGAGTGAAAGCTGGATACGACACTCGAGCGAATGAACCCCAGGGTGACGGGTGAGTGCTGATTTTATCTGTAACCTTATACATTGTAAATACCGCGGATGCATGATGATTGTTAGTGAAGGAACGGATGAGTGAGTTTGGGTTATTTTCAGGGTTCGTTGGTATGGTCCAAGTCCCAGAGACGCTGACGAACGCTCGGAGCTTGACTGGCGGGGGCCGGTGCAAGGAATATCGGCGGGGGCCCTGTGAGCGCGTGAGCGGCGGAAGTCTGAGTGCCGGCGGGGGCCGCACGTCAGCACCCGTGAGCCCTGGTGTGGGACGGGCAGGGGAGTTTGTTTGTGCTGAATACACCCCGTTGGAACTCTGTGCTGGCGTTTTGTGTTTCTTGTTTATTTTCATTGGTACGGGCTAGGCAAACCGGAGGCCCAGTTAGCCTGTTCGTAACAGATGCATTAACAAGTACCAGAGTCTAGATCTCCAAGTTCGTAGAACTTTGACGGAGCCAGATTCAGATAAGGTTGACATATTTAACCTCACTTTTCCTCAGACATGATCTCTCTCACGGGTTGACAATGCCCTTGTTCACTGTCGGAGAACTGGTTACTGAGAACTGCCAGTAAAGATGAAACTCATATCTTCCATGGTTTTTCTTTGATGACCTCTCATATTAGAGATGTTGATGAATGAAGAATATATCTTCATCATAATACTAATAGAGAGATGTCTTCAAGCAACAAGAGACTTACCAGTGGAGAGAGGCCAGGCAGAGCCAGACTTGCCCACAGCTGTCTCGGTGTCTCGCTCTGGCTCCGTGTCCAGGCTGCCCACAGTGTCGGGGTTCGGAAACCTCTGGGCATACTGCAGCTCCTGAAGCCAAGACGGGATTGCATTGGTGTTTTTTACACTGAGAATTTCATTGCTTGACTCATGCAGTAACCAAACCTTTGAGATCTAGAGGGAAAAAATAGAGCTGGAATAAGAAAGATTACACTGGTGTCTGTGGCAGATATTTGACATTTCCTTCTTTACTTTGGGCATCAGTGGTTCACTCATAAAAGAATCCCTTTTCCTGCACAGCTGCATTTCTGCTCTCAGCTTTATGTAATTCATTGAATAAATAGGAGACTATGAGGTTTTACAGACTGTTGGCCACAGGTGATTACAGACAAAGCAAGTCATGGTTTCGATAGTTATTCACCTTTTATGAATTACACGGGGAGACAAAATAGGTCAAATTTTTACTCCAATTCACAAAGAGGTTTATGTAATTCAAACAACAGCACTTGGCCTGCAAAACATTATTGTCTGGGTCATGATTGCATCACAAAGTACACAATCACAACATCTTTACAGAGGTTCAGACCAGACTTTTTGAAAGGACAGACCTGCTTGGTCAGCTGGTATTGCAGCTCCTCCAGTCGACTCAGCTTGCTACTGACCATGGGGTCTACCGGGCCAGCATGGGCCCACGCTTCCCTTCGGGGTGGGGGGCGGGAAGGAGAGGAGGGGGCAAGTCCGGGACCCTTGCCAGATCCAGGGGGAGGAGCAACACCTGGTTAGAGATGAGGATGCAAGAAATGTTCATGCTTCTCCACTTGTCTAGATAATTATGCATGTATATAGGCCAATAGATGATTGAAAAGACCACAGATAAAAAAATCCATGTATGTTGCTGTCTGTCCATATCTTTGTCTGTCTGTCTGTATCTTTCTGTGTGTCTATGCATCTGTTTGCATGTCTGTCTGTATGTCTAGTCTCTATCTGGTCTGGTCTGGTCTGTCCATCTGTCCCCCCCAGCCCCCCCCCCCCCCCCTCTCTCTCCTCTCTCTCTCTCTCTCTCTCTCTCTCTCTCTCTCTCTCTCTCTCTCTCTCTCTCTCTCTCTCTCTCTCTGTTTCTCTCTGTGTTTTTCTGTCTGTCTGTCTCTCTCTCTCTCTCTGTCTGTCTCTCTCTCTCTCTGTCTGTCTCTCTCTCTCTCTCTCTCTCTCTCTCTCTCTCTCTCTCTCTCTCTCTCTCTCTCTCTCTCTCTCTCTCTCTCTCTCTCTCTCTCTCTCTCTCTCTCTCTCTCTCTCTCTCTCTCTCTCTCTCTCTCTCTCTCTCTCTCTCTCTCCTCTTTCCTGTTTTTAACTCCCTCTCTCTTAAGATGATTATCATTCATCTGTACATAATTCAATCACACTTGAAACAAGAAAAACAGCTTCTATATACAAAACACCTTTAGCACACAATCAACTTTCAACATCAAGCATCCAAAAGGAAGACATCACTTTACCAGCTTTTTTCAGCTCTGCTCTGAGTCGATTGCCAATTTCAATGAGCTGTTGTTTCTCCCTGGCCAACTGCATGATGTGTTTGGCGGCATTGCGCAGTTTGTGCTGGAGGTCTGCGATGGTGGCATTGGTAGTCAGGCCACGACCTGTGGGTGTTTCCTCTACTGCCCCACCCCCTGCTGCCACCCTCAGCCTTGCCACCTCATCTTCCAGCTGCTGTATCACCAACTCCTGCAAGAGACTCCATGTTGTAGCATCCTGACAGAGGCTATGCCCAATGTGCCCCCAGCTGCTGCACAACTTTCCACTCTGTGTAGTCAGAACATGGACCATGCACTGAGGAGTAAAAATGGGCACTGCGCACTGCACTATGGTGACCAGGGGTAAATTTCCCACATAAAATGTCCTTGTGGGTTATTATTATGTACACCATGTCATTAAAGCATTCGATAGTATATGATTGGAACACCGACCATAAAATATATATACTGTTTCATCAATACTGGCAGAATATCCCACATCATCATCAGCATATTCTTCATATGAACACTGTAGGCCCAGAACCTGTAATGCAATCTTACCACTCATCATCAGCACACACTGTATTATCAGTGCCTGCCAATTAACATAGTCCGTCAAGTCTCAAGTGCCAAGGTAAAACCAACCAAGCAAGGTTTTCCTTTGGCATTACTCAAGCCTAAAACATATGTATTGATAAACAACAACTAGGTTTGTAAAAACTTTTTTCTTCAACATTTTTCATTTGCATGTTCTTCTCACATCTGAACTACAGAGACGGATACAAGCCCTGGAAATGAGATGCTACCGCAAGATTCTGAACATCTCATATAAAGACCATGTCACGAATGAGGAAGTCAGCAACAGGATCAGGAGAGCAATTGGCCTGTATGAAGACCTGCTCTCAATCGTTAAAAGCAGAAAGCTGAAGTGGTACGGTCACGTGTCAAGAGGCAGTGGGCTGGCCAAGACCATCCTGCAAGGTACCATACCAGGTGGGAGAAGGAGAGGCAGGCAGAGAAAGAGGTGGGAAGACAACATCAAAGAGTGGACAGGCTTGAACTTTGCTGACTCACAGCGAGCCACAGGGGATAGAGATCGATAGAGGAAGATTGTCCGAAAGTCATCAGTGGTGCCTCAACAACCCATCTCAGGGTTAAGAGACTGAACTGAACTGAACTGTTCTTCTCCACAAGTCCAACAGGCTCCAAACATGTTGCTTGGTGCCTGCTAGACTCTTGGCTTTGAATATGTTTTGAACTTGAGAGTATTTAGCAAGTTTTACTGAAGACAGAAATGAGTCCAGTGATACACTGAAGAAACTGCATTTATGAGGAATGATACAACAGTTGCATTTGCATGAATTTTTACCTGAGCTCCAAAGTTCAATGCTGGTCTGCTTTCAGCCATTTCCATCTTCATATTCGAAATCTGTTGAAACAATGCAAATCTGTTTCATTATCATGCAATATGTAAATCGGATTGAGTCCCAGATGGTGATTAGCAGCTGCATAATACCTTTACTTCTACAATATGGTATAATTCTTACTTTTTTACAAGAATACAAGACAGGACTTAATAATAGGAAAGTGAACAGGAAGTGACCATTACTTCAGAGGTCTGCATGGTTGTTGAATGAAATGCTGAGTGAATATTTCACAGATCAATTTACTGTAGAGGTTTTTTGTTTGGTTGGTTGGTTGGGTTTTTTGTTACTTTAGAAAACAAACACACAAAGAGACAAAAATAACTTGTTGAGGTAGTTGATAAAGAAGACATGAAATGTACATCAGACCTGGTTATTCAGGGATGTAATTTCTGCCATCTTCTCCAGGGAGCTGCGGTAGTATTCATCTGCCTCCTTCCTGGCTTCACAGAGCTGCATCTCCAGCTCGGAAACTCTCTGACGGAGACTGCCAACCTCTGCCTCGTGTCGGCGTGTCTGCGCATTCACTGTGTACTGTAGCTGCTCTATCTCCACCTGCTTCTGGCGAGGCTGAGGTTGAAGACATAAAAATGCAGTACAAAGGAAAGGAAATGCACTGTAGTGGATTAAAAAACTTATCACTGTAGGAGAGGGCATGGAAGCTTTGATTCTGATTGATATTATAACATTTCAACAACAAAATTTGTTCTGCTCCTGAAATAAATCACCCTACAACCACACCAATTCTTAAAGTGAGGATCAATTTAATACTTTCCTCCTACATTTCACAGATCAGAGAACAGTTACAACAGCACAACAACGGCAGGAGCAGAAACATCACCAGCATCCTCTACTGTGCTTGCATGATATGGAGATTCAAACTGATGGAAAATGTGATCATTGATGAGAACATCCCTAACATTTGGTCAAAGTTCCTGTCATCAGTTTGACAAAAGCACCAGCTGTTTTCATGGAGTTCAAGGGTCAACCTCTTCTGGTCTCACCTGCTTGGAGACTTCGTCCAAGTTTCGTTCCAGAAACTGGAGTCGAGCCTGCTGCTTTCGAACCTGGGCCATCAGTTCCACTTTCTCCCGATGCAGCTCACCTGGCAGCACAAACCAAGCAAGCACCACATGATGTCAGCTGTCTGTTCCTCATCACACAATGACCCCTGATGTAGAAAATCTACACATTGTTCCATGAACAGCAGGGATGCAAAGGCAGTGTCCATGAACATGTATTTGTGTCTGTTTTTAAAATTAAGGTGGTACTTTATATTAGACTCTTTTTTCTGTCCTCTATTCCTGAATACCATCTATTGCATGCTCTGCCTTACTGGCAGGAATCTAGCTTGTGCCACTGCTAAGACTGCATCCAAATGCCTGTGTCCACATACACTATGCTACACTAACAAACCAAGGCTTAGAAATGGCAGTCATCATAGGTCTTGAATGTGAGGCTCTGGATATGTGTATTGATGTCATATTTGGATTAGGAAAAGCCATTTTGTTTTCTGGTTAGGGCTTTCTAAAGCATTGGAAGAAAAAGTATTAAAACGGAAATGTATCTGTCCAACCCTACTGAGATTCTGTGTCTTGCTTACTTCAAATGCAAATCTGTGTTAAGGTAGGACAAACGTCTCCATGTTGTTATTGAGACATATATTGGCTTTTGAAGACGTCAATGGTCATGATACACATATATGTCTGTACTTAGTATGTGGCTAAGACCCTAGATGCGGTTTTTCAAGACTAATGCACCACTTGTATATAAAGATGTCTATTTTCATTACATTGCCATTCAAACTCCTTTGCAGTCAAATCCCAAGTTTGACAAATACGTTGCTGCCAGCCTTGTCTTTGGAAACTCTGATTGTGGTTTCAGGAGAGAAAATCCACATCATACAGAAAAGTCTTTACCTATCCTGTCATTGAGGCTCTGGATGTGGTTTTTGATGATGAGGTTGTCCTGCCCCTCCAGCACCGCAGCCTCCTTTTCAGTGGTGAGGGCTGCCTTGGGTCCATGCTTGCTGATCAGCTTCTCCTCCAGCTCTCGGCTCTTCTTCTTCAGGTGTCGAATCTCCTTCTCCAGCTGCCTGGTGTAGTCTGGAGTGAAATTTCATGCCAGTCTACCATAAAGGAGTTCATCATTCCAAAATTCTCACATTCTTCAAAGGGAATTTTCTAAACAAAGAAGACTAAATAGAATTCATCATCATCATCATCATCATCATCATCATCATCATCATCATCATCATTGCCATTGTTGTTGTTGTCATCATCATTGTTATTTACAAACTAGAAAATTCACATCAGGCAGCTATTCTGGCATTGCATTATTTTCAATTAAGCAGGAAACAAGGTAAGAAAACAAAAACATAAAAACAAAGTCCTGCATAGATGTATGAGATGTCAGAAGGGCATGATTCTGTGATCAGAAGGTGAGCAGCAACCACAAATATGTGATGCACCCATGAGCAATAGTATTTCTTCTCCAAGGAATCTAGTAAGAGTTTCCTGTGGTGAAATGGCTTCTTCTAGACTAGCAGAGGTGCTGTCTCTGTCTCCACTGTTCAGCAGGAGCGGGGGGAACATGATCAAGAGGTATTGGGAGAAGGGTCTTTTTATGTTACCGTATATATCGTAAGAAATGATCATTTTTACCTTCTCCAGGATCAGCTGTAGGTGGACCTCTAGCTGACAGAGGTTCCTTTGCAGAAGCCGGACCTCCAGCATAGGTGGGGTCAAAGGGCGGACCACCAGCAGAGGTGGGGTCAAAGGGCGTTTCTCCAGCAGAGGTGGGATCAAAGGGCTGCCCAATGTCATTCATGTACTGCTGTTGCATGTCCCGAAGTGCTGAACGAAGCCTGCTGTTCTGTTCCTGCAGTTTTTCTATTTCTGCTGCCTCAGAGAAGTTATCAAACTTCTCAAAGGAGACCTGGAAGCAAGTTTTATAGATATTTCTGTATTTTAAAATAGCAGGTCAACAATCTAAGAAAGAATGTCTACCAAACCAGCATCATCCAATAAGTTCCTGTGGTTTAGGGGCAATATGCCCTATAAATGCAAACTTGTAAGGATTTTGATAATAGGATGTCATGATTCGCAAATGCACTTTCTTTTTTACCTTCTTGCCTTTTTTCCCCTCGTCATTTTTGTTTTTCACCATTTTACTTTGTTTAAAAAAGTCTCAGTGACCAAGTTTCTGTAACAAATTTTTCTGCAGTAATTGTAATTGGGACGAAAAAGTGTATGTATCAATCGTTTGTGCACAGACTTCTCTCCAAATTCTACCCACAGAAAGGTAACCTCACATGAAGCTTATATCACTGTCACAAGAAGTCTGTTAGAAAGAGGTGGAACCAACACATCTTGCATACATTGAGGTTCTTGTCAAGGGGGATGTCGTGTTTCTTGAGAGTTGCCAGAGCAAGATTGCGGTCGCGCTGTAAGGCGCGGATCAGCATGTCCTTCTGCTCCAGCTCCCGCTGCTGCTCCCTAGCCTTGGCCACTGCCTGTGGATGGCAGGACACAGCGTGATGTGCACCGGAAATGCATGATGACACACCACTGCACACATCACTGCACACACCAAGCACACCACTGCACACATCACTGCACACACCAACCACATCACTGCACACATCACTGCACACACCTCTGCACACACCAAGCACACAACTGCACACATCAAGCACATCACTGTACACACCAAGCACATCACTGCACACACCAAGCACACAACTGCACACATCAAGCACATCACTGCACACACCAAGCACATCACTGCACACACCAAGCACACCACTGCACACACCACTGCACACACCAAGCACATCACTGCACACACCAAGCACATCAATGCACACACCAAGCAAACCACTGCACACACCAAGCACACCACTGCACACACCAAGCACACCACTGCACACACCAAGCACACCACTGCACACACCAAGCACACCACTGCACACACCAAGCACACCACTGCACACACCAAGCACACCACTGCACACACCAAGCACATCATTGCACACACCAACCACATCACTGCACACACCAAGCTCACCACTGCACACACCAAACACACCACTGCACACACCAAGCACACCACTGCACACACCAAGCACATCACTGCACACATCACTGCACACACTAAGCACATCACTGCACACATCACTGCACACATCACTGCACACACCAAGCACATCACTGCACACACCAAGCACACCACTGCACACACCAAGCACACCACTGCACACACCAAGCACACCACTGCACACACCAAGCACACCACTGCACACACCAAGCACATCACTGCACACACCAAGCACACCACTGCACACACCAAGCACACCACTGCACACACCAAGCACACCACTGCACACACCAAGCACACCACTGCACACACCAAGCACACCACTGCACACACCAAGCACATCACTGCACACACCACTGCACACACCAAGCACACCACTGCACACACCAAGCACATCACTGCACACACCACTGCACACACCAAGCACATCACTGCAAACACCAAGCACACCACTGCACACACCAAGCACACCACTGCACACACCAAGCACACCACTGCACACACCAAGCACATCACTGCACACACCAACCACATCACACACCAAGCACATCACTGCACACACCACTGCACACACCAAGCACATCACTGCACACACCAAGCACACCACTGCACACACCAAGCACATCACTGCACACACGAAGCACACCACTGCACACACCAAGCACACCACTGCACACACCAAGCACACCACTGCACACACCAAGCAAACCACTGCACACACCAAGCACACCACTGCACACACCAAGCACACCACTGCACACACCAAGCACACCACTGCACACACCAAGCACACCACTGCACACATCACTGCACACACCAAGCACACCACTGCACACACCAAGCACATCACTGCACACACCAAGCACACCACTGCACACACCAAGCACATCACTGCACACACCAAGCACACCACTGCACACACCAAGCACATCACTGCACACACCAAGCATATCACTGCACACACCAAGCACACCACTGCACACACCAAGCATATCACTGCACACACCAAGCATATCACTGCACACACCAAGCACATCACTGCACACACCAAGCACATCACTGCACACACCAAGCACATCACTGCACACACCAAGCACATCACTGCACACACCAAGCACATCACTGCACACACCAAGCACATCACTGCACACACCAAGCACACCACTGCACACACCAAGCACATCACTGCACACATCACTGCACACACCACTGCACACACCAAGCACATCACTGCACACACCACTGCACATCACTGCACACACCAAGCACACCACTGCACACACCAAGGACATCACTGCACACACCAAGCACACCACTGCACACACCAAGCACACCACTGCACACACCAAGGACATCACTGCACACACCGAGCACACCATTGCACACACCAAGCACATCACTGCACACACTGAGCCTACTAAAGCATGAAAAACTAAAAGCTCTATCTTTTCCTCTCAACATCCTTTCTCAAGCCTAGGCAATGTTTTTGCTTTTCTATCAAAACTAAATCTGCTGTAAGTCTAATGTGCCAAATGGATAATTCCAACAAACATATTCAAGTTTGAGTATTTTCATAGTTCTTTATATATTGTAGATGTTGGAAGGGGTTGGACGATGTGCGAGGCGCAGTGCCGTGGTTCTATCCCTGGGACGGGAAGAATCTGGTTTTATTAAAATATCTTGAAAATATCATATTGGCTGCAATCCTGTGTCGTAAATTTGTCCATGCGTGTAATTCTGTCTGTGTGTGAATGATACTAGGTGAACATCTATGATGCACCTACCCCTCTGTATGACTGTGTTAGCTTTGGTTCAACGTCTACGACGTGCCAAAGCTAAAAAACAAACAAGAAGGGCAAAGCCCATACGACTCACATTCTTGACCTTGACCTTTATATGACCTTGACCTTCAGGTGACCTTCAAGGTCAAGGTCAAACAACTAAACCTAGCAATGACATCATACACTAAGAAATGCTTTACACATTTTTCCTACCAAAATACATGTGACCTTGACCCAAGGTCAAGGTCATCCAAGGTCATGCAACACAAAGCTGTTAATTCAAGACATAGGAAGCACAATGGTGCTTATTGGCACTTTCTACCATGAGATATGGTCACTTTTAGGGGTTCACTACCCCATTTTGGTCACATTTCATAAGGGTCAAAGTGACCTTGACCTTGATGATATGTGACCAAATGTGTCTCATGATGAAAGTATAACATGTGCCCCACATAATTATTAAGTTTGAAACAGTTATCTTCCATAGTTCAGGGTCAGGGTCACTTCAAAATATGTATACAATCCAACTTTGAAGAGCTCCTGTGACCTTGACCTTGAAGCAAGGTCAACCAAACTGGTATCAAAAGATAGGGATTACTTTGCCCTATATACCATATATAGGTCAAGTATCCAATCTCAAAAACTTCAGAGAAAATTGAGAAAATGTGAAAAATGACTGTTTTTTAGACAACATTTATGGCCCCTGCGACCTTGACCTTGAAGCAAGGTTAAGTCACTATGTATGTTTTTGAGGCCTTGTCATCATACACTATCATGCCACATTTGGTATTGATAGACTTAATAGTCTCCGAGAAAAATCCAATGTTAAAGTTTTCGGACGCCTGACCGGACGCCTGGACCGGACGCCCAGACCAGGGTTCATACAGGTTATCGTCCACAAAAAGTAAGGACTTTTTAAGGACTTTTAAAGGACTTTTTAAAGGACATTTTACGAACTTTATAAAGAACAACTGAGGGATCTCTGACTCGCTTCTCCCTTTAAATACACACATACCCCACACTAAACACACATTTTTCTCTTACTCATGTCTATCTTAATCATCATTCTTTAAAAACAAAGTAAATTTAAGTCATTTATGACACATAAACATGTATAAAACATAGACCTATTTTAGTGATGGAGTTGATCTGTGTACTTTAACATACCTCCTTTTTATAACACATTATTGGGGTCCTCCATCCTCCTCTTTTTTCCCCTTCATTTTTTTAAAATAAATATTTCATTTATTATTTACTCATTTCATTCTTTCCTATTTTAAACAAAAAAGTGATGTACGCCCCTAAAAAATAACAAATATATCAAATTAAAACAAGCAATAAAATAATTAATTAATAAATATATAAAAAAATAATAATAATCATAAATTAAACAATAATATCAGAATTAGTAATTATATATTGCAGTGCATAAATTATAATGTCTACAGCCTCTAACATCTAACATAGTAAATGTCGAAGTGCTGCTTCTTAAAAAGAACAAACTTCTTTGCTGAAAGGCAATGTCTATCACATGTGGCAATGAAAGAGTTAACCAGATTAAGAAATGATAAAGCAGTGTATTTTTTAAAAACAAAAATAAAAATAAAAACAGTTGCAGTAAACACATATAGGCCTATTAACAAAAATAGAAATTGTTAATTCAAAATAAAACTTACTCATATAGCTTCCAGTTCACGTTAGGGCCATCCATGGATAGCTGCAGAAGCTTGCGATGACCAAACTCGAGGATCACGGGCTCAAGGCGCTCATGAAGGTCAACTGCTGCCGCATGCCCCATGAATTCTGAACGAAGGTAGTTTGTCGCCACCACATTATTCTCCCACACCCTCACATGGATATCCAGCTGCTTTTGCTGCAGATCATCATTCAGGCTCTCGTCAAATAACAAGACGTAGGATGTCTCAGATTTCACTCTGTCCTTCAGTTCATTAAAGAAATGGCGAGCGATTCCAAATGTTGACAAGTATGACGACTTCCTTTCTCCACACTTGTAACTGGCTGCAATCTGGCTGTCAGGAAACATTGCTGCAAACACTTTGCCGTTGTCTTCACATGATTTATAGCTGTAGTGGCTGCTGACCGCTTTCAATGTCCAGATTATTTCAGCTTTGAAAGTATCTGTGCTGGAAAATGGCTGAGCAGAAGAAGGCCTGGTACTGACAGTAGAACTACTAGTCGCAGCATGGGTTACAGTTGAAGTTGAAGGCCCAGTCTTTTCGAGAAATGCGGACATGGGCACGGCAGGTCTTGAAGCTTTTACAAAACGTTCATGTTTTGCCCCCTTGTGGTGCGCCAGTACAGAAGAATGACCGCCAGCAGCAACATCAAAAGTTTTTTTGCACACTGAACAATAAGCTTTCCGGGTGTTTCCCTTTGGATCACGTTGCAGCCACTCTCTGAATTCGGCCGATTCCAACCACTTATCATTGAATAAACACCTTCCAGGCATCTTTCAGTTTCCAAAATGGCGCAAGTTTCACCGGCACAAGCCACCACCACTAACTAGCAAGAGGTAAATTTATCAGGGGAGGTCACTCCTGCATATAGGGGGTCAGAGTCGCTTCCCTTCTGCAAAAATGCTGGTAGCAGACGCTTTGTTGGCGACATCGAAATGAAAATGTCATTTTTTTCTCAGTTATTCTTAAACTAAAGTACTGCTTTGAAATTATTTCAAGGAAAATCCCATTTTCGAAGGACTTTTAAGCACCTTGCTAGTAAACTGATAGAAAACTTTAATTTCGAAGGACTTTTAAGGCCTTAAAAAAGGGGTGTCAAAATCTAAGTACTTTTAAGGTTTTTCATGACCTGTACGAACCCTGCAGACGGACGAAAAGGGTGAGTACATAGACTCACTTTTGCTTCGCATGTGAGTCAAAAAGTATTAACAGATGGATGGATGGATGGAGTTTTATGGCCCATCAGCCTTGTAAGCTACATAAGGCCATTAAGCAGGAAAATCACTAGAACAGTTTAGAGTAAACGCAAATCAAGTCACGGTGTCCCTATTTATTCGCCTCTTACGAATCACGTAGGGAGACGCGGTGGGTCAATTCTTACCCCGAACCCACAGGGGGAAGTATTAACAGAAACTTCCCTTCCCTTCCAAATTATCTACAATGTATACCAGTTCCTGGCAGCCCATCCCCCAGTGCTCTCCCCTCTTGCATGAGTACACGGTCAGCCCCTCAGCCTCTACTCGCTTGTTGAAACCATGTCTTTGACAGGCAGAGATGGGCGAGCATGCTTTGGGGTTGGATGATATGCGAGGCGCAGTGCCGTGGTTCTATCCCTGGGACGGGAAGAATCTGGTTTTATTAAAATAGTTCTTTATATAGATAATTTTCTATTTTTTAATCTTTGGATGGATGACCTCTTGAAGGGCTTTTATGAGCATCAATGGGGCACTTACATGCAGACAATGCAAGACAACCTAACCTTGGCCTTCCGCTCACTGTTGCAGCAAGGAGCAATACAGACATAGCAAAAAGAATATAACACACACACATCAGTGTAGCTGTTTAGTCCCTACTTGTAGATTTTTTTCTTAAAGCATTGCCTGCAAAGCTGAAGAATCATAGAGCTGTTAAATCAGTGAAGGACAGCAAATATTCTGTTGAAGATTTTGTGCATTTTCAAGCATTGTCTATCAACCAAGTTTTACAGGAACACGGTTTCAATTGTTTGATTTTACAGAGTATTCAAGCCTACACCATATCAGTGTTCATTGATGCCATCACACTCCACATCTCATCTCAACATTCAGCAATCACTTGGAAGAGAATGCTACAAAATCCACATATGAAAACAGTGAATGAGTCATTTGCCTTCACAACCTCGCCCAACACACACACACCTCATCTCTGGCAGAAATGAGATTCTTGATGTAGCCCTCGGACTTCTCATACTGCACCCTCTCCACATCCTCAAACTTGCTCTGCCAGTCCAGCTCCAGCTGTGCCCGACTCCGCTCCAAGGCCGCCTCCCTCTCTGCTGCCTGGCTCAGCTCCCGCTTGTACCTGTAGCAATAGTACACGATACACTCCGTTCTCACTTCTACCTGCATAGTACTTGTACCTGTAGCAATAGTACATCATACACTCCACTCTCACTTCTACCTGCATAGTACTTGTACCTGTAGCAATAGTACACAATACACTCCGTTCTCACTTCTACCTGCATAGTACTTGTACCTGTAGCAATAGTACACGACACACTCCGTTCTCACTTCTACCTGCATAGTACTTGTACCTGTAGCATTAGTACACAATACACTCCACTCTCACTTCTACCTGCATAGTACTTGTACCTGTAGCAATAGTACACAATACACTCCGTTCTCACTTCTACCTGCATAGTACTTGTACCTGTAGCAATAGTACATGATACACTCCACTCTCACTTCTACCTGCATAGTACTTGTACCTGTAGCAATAGTACACAATACACTCCGTTCTCACTTCTACCTGCATAGTACTTGTACCTGTAGCAATAGTACACGATACACTCCGTTCTCACTTCTACCTGCATTGTACTTGTACCTGTAGCAATAGTACACGATACACTCCGTTCTCACTTCTATCTGCATAGTAATTGTACCTGTAACAATAGTACACAATACACCCCACTCTCACTTCTACCTGCATAGTACTTGTACCTGTAGCAATAGTACATCATACACTCCGTTCTCACTTCTACCTGCATAGTACTTGTACCTGTAGCAATAGTACACGATACACTCCGTTCTCACTTCTATCTGCATAGTAATTGTACCTGTAACAATAGTACACAATACACTCCACTCTCACTTCTACCTGCATAGTACTTGTACCTGTAACAATAATACACGATACACTCCGTTCTCACTTCTATCTGCATAGTAATTGTACCTGTAACAATAGTACACGATACACTCCGTTCTCACTTCTATCTGCATAGTACTTGTACCTGTAGCAATAGTACACGATACACTCCGTTCTCACTTCTATCTGCATAGTACTTGTACCTGTAGCAATACTACACAATACACTCCACTCTCACTTCTACCTGTATAGTACTTGTACCTGTAGCAATAGTACACGATACACTCCACTCTCACTTCTACCTGTATAGTACTTGTACCTGTAGCAATAGTACACGATACACTCCACTCTCACTTCTACCTGCATAGTACTTGTACCTGTAGCAATAGTACACGATACACTCCACTCTCACTTCTACCTGAATAGTACTTGTACCTGTAGCAATAGTACACGATACACTCCACTCTCACTTCTACCTGCATAGTACTTGTACCTGTAGCAATAGTACACAATACACTCCACTCTCACTTTTATCTGCATAGTACTTGTACCTGTAGCAATAGTACATCATACACTCCACTCTCACTTCTATCTGCATAGTACTTGTACCTGTAGCAATAGTACATCATACACTCCACTCTCACTTTTATCTGCATAGTACTTGTACCTGTAGCAATAGTACACGATACACTCTGCTCTCACTTCTACCTGCATAGTACTTGTACCTGTAGCAATAGTACACAATACACTCCACCCTCACTTCTACCTGCATAGTACTTGTACCTGTAGCAATACTACACAATACACTCCACTCTCACTTCTACCTGCATAGTACTTGTACCTGTAGCAATAGTACACAATACACTCTGCTCTCACTTCTACCTGCATAGTACTTGTACCTGTAGCAATAGTACACAATACACTCCACTCTCACTTCTACCTGCATATTACTTGTACCTGTAGCATCAGTACACAATACACTCTGCTCTCACTTCTACCTGCATAGTACTTGTACCTGTAGCAATAGTACATAATACACTCCGTTTTCACTTCTATCTGCATAGTACTTGTACCTGTAGCAATAGTACATGATACACTCCACTCTCACTTCTATCTGCATAGTACTTGTACCTGTAGCAATAGTACATCATACACTCCACTCTCACTTCTACCTGCATAGTACTTGTACCTGTAGCAATAGTACACGACACACTCCGTTCTCACTTCTACCTGCATAGTACTTGTACCTGTAGCAATAGTACACGATACACTCCGTTCTTACTTCTACCTGCATAGTACTTGTACCTGTAACAATAGTACACGATACACTCTGCTCTCACTTCTACCTGCATAGTACTTGTATCTGTAACAATAGTACACAATACACTCCACTCTCACTTCTACCTGCATAGTACTTGTACCTGTAACAATAGTACACAATACACTCCACTCTCACTTCTACCTGCATAGTACTTGTACCTGTAACAATAGTACACGATACACTCCGTTCTCACTTCTACCTGCATAGTACTTGTACCTGTAGCAATAGTACATCATACACTCCACTCTCACTTCTACCTGCATAGTACTTGTACCTGTAGCAATAGTACACGACACACTCCGTTCTCACTTCTACCTGCATAGTAATTGTACCTGTAACAATAGTACACAATACACTCCACTCTCACTTCTATCTGCATAGTACTTAAACCTGTAGCAATACTACACAATACACTCCACTCTCACTTCTATCTGCATAGTACTTGTACCTGTAGCAATACTACACAATACACTCCACTCTCACTTCTACCTGCATAGTACTTGTACCTGTAACAATAGTACACGATACACTCCGTTCTCACTTCTACCTGCATAGTACTTGTACCTGTAGCAATAGTACACGATACACTCCGTTCTCACTTCTACCTGCATAGTACTTGTACCTGTAGCAATAGTACACAATACACTCCACTCTCACTTCTATCTGCATAGTACTTGTACCTGTAACAATAGTACACGACACACTCCACTCTCACTTCTACCTGCATAGTACTTGTACCTGTAGCAATAGTACACGATACACTCCGTTCTCACTTCTACCTGCATAGTACTTGTACCTGTAGCAATAGTACACGATACACTCCGTTCTTACTTCTACCTGCATAGTACTTGTACCTGTAGCAATAGTACACGATACACTCCGTTCTCACTTCTACCTGCATAGTACTTGTACCTGTAGCAATAGTACACGATACACTCCACTCTCACTTCTATCTGCATAGTACTTGTACCTGTAACAATAGTACACGACACACTCCACTCTCACTTCTACCTGCATAGTACTTGTACCTGTAGCAATAGTACACGATTCACTCCGTTCTCACTTCTACCTGCAAAGTACTTGTACCTGTAACAATAGTACACGATACACTCCGTTCTCACTTCTACCTGCATAGTAATTGTACCTGTAACAATAGTACACAATACACTCCACTCTCACTTCTTCCTGCATAGTAATTGTACCTGTAGCAATAGTACACGATACACTCCGTTCTCACTTCTATCTGCATAGTACTTGTACCTGTAACAATAGTACACGATACACTCCGTTCTCACTTCTACCTGCATAGTGCTTGTACCTGTAGCAATAGTACACGATACACTCCGTTCTCACTTCTACCTGCATAGTACTTGTACCTGAAGCAATAGTACATCATACACTCCACTCTCACTTCTATCTGCATAGTAATTGTACCTGTAGCAATAGTACACGATACACTCCGTTCTCACTTCTACCTGCATAGTGCTTGTACCTGTAGCAATAGTACATCATACACTCCACTCTCACTTCTATCTGCATAGTAATTGTACCTGTAGCAATAGTACACGATACACTCCGTTCTCACTTCTACCTGCACAGTACTTGTACCTGTAGCAATACTACACAATACACTCCACTCTCACTTCTACCTGCTTAGTACTTGTACCTGTAGCAATAGTACACGATACACTCCGTTCTCACTTCTACCTGCATAGTACTTGTACCTGTAACAATAGTACACGATACACTCCGTTCTCACTTCTACCTGCATAGTACTTGTACCTGTAGCAATAGTACACAATACACTCCACTCTCACTTCTACCTGCATAGTACTTGTACCTGTAGCAATAGTACACGATACACTCTGCTCTCACTTCTACCTGCATAGTACTTGTACCTGTAGCAATAGTACACGATACACTCCACTCTCACTTCTACCTGCATAGTACTTGTACCTGTAACAATAGTACACGACACACTCCGTTCTCACTTCTACCTGCATAGTACTTGTACCTGTAACAATAGTACACGATACACTCCGTTCTCACTTCTACCTGCATAGTACTTGTACCTGTAACAATAGTACACGATGCACTCCGTTCTCACTTCTACCTGCATAGTACTTGTACCTGTAGCAATAGTACACAATACACTCCACTCTCACTTCTACCTGCATAGTACTTGTACCTGTAGCAATAGTACACGATACACTCTGCTCTCACTTCTACCTGCATAGTACTTGTACCTGTAGCAATAGTACACGATACACTCCACTCTCACTTCTACCTGCATAGTACTTGTACCTGTAACAATAGTACACGACACACTCCGTTCTCACTTCTACCTGCATAGTACTTGTACCTGTAACAATAGTACACGACACACTCCGTTCTCACTTCTACCTGCATAGTACTTGTACCTGTAGCAATAGTACACGATACACTCCGTTCTCACTTCTACCTGCATAGTACTTGTACCTGTAGCAATAGTACACGATACACTCCACTCTCACTTCTACCTGCATAGTACTTGTACCTGTAGCAATAGTACACGATACACTCTGCTCTCACTTCTACCTGCATAGTACTTGTACCTGTAGCAATAGTACACGATACACTCCGTTCTCACTTCTACCTGCATAGTACTTGTACCTGTAACAATAGTACACGACACACTCCGTTCTCACTTCTACCTGCATAGTACTTGTACCTGTAGCAATAGTACACGATACACTCCGTTCTCACTTCTACCTGCATAGTACTTGTACCTGTAACAATAGTACACGATACACTCCACTCTCACTTCTACCTGCATAGTACTTGTACCTGTAACAATAGTACACGATACACTCCGTTCTCACTTCTACCTGCATAGTAATTGTACCTGTAACAATAGTACACAATACACTCCACTCTCACTTCTACCTGCATAGTACTTGTACCTGTAGCAATAGTACACGATACACTCCGTTCTCACTTCTACCTGCATAGTACTTGTACCTGTAGCAATAGTACACGATACACTCCACTCTCACTTCTACCTGCATAGTACTTGTACCTGTAGCAATACTACACAATACACTCCACTCTCACTTCTACCTGCATAGTACTTGTACCTGTAGCAATAGTACACGATACACTCCACTCTCACTTCTACCTGCATAGTACTTGTACCTGTAACAATAGTACACGATACACTCCGTTCTCACTTCTACCTGCATAGTACTTGTACCTGTAACAATAGTACACGACACACTCCGTTCTCACTTCTACCTGCATAGTACTTGTACCTGTAACAATAGTACACGATACACTCCGTTCTCACTTCTACCTGCATAGTAATTGTACCTGTAACAATAGTACACAATACACTCCACTCTCACTTCTACCTGCATAGTACTTGTACCTGTAGCAATAATACACGATACACTCCGTTCTCACTTCTACCTGCATAGTACTTGTACCTGTAGCAATAGTACATGATACACTCCACTCTCACTTCTACCTGCATAGTACTTGTACCTGTAGCAATAGTACACGATACACTCCGTTCTCACTTCTACCTGCATAGTACTTGTACCTGTAGCAATAGTACACGATACACTCCGTTCTCACTTCTACCTGCATATTACTTGTACCTGTAACAATAGTACACGATACACTCCGTTCTCACTTCTACCTGCATAGTAATTGTACCTGTAACAAAAGTACACAATACACTCCACTCTCACTTCTACCTGCATAGTACTTGTACCTGTAGCAATAGTACACGATACACTCCACTCTCACTTCTATCTGCATAGTACTTGTACCTGTAGCAATAGTACACGATACACTCCACTCTCACTTCTACCTGTATAGTACTTGTACCTGTAGCAATAGTACACGATACACTCCACTCTCACTTCTATCTGCATAGTACTTGTACCTGTAGCAATAGTACACGATACACTCCACTCTCACTTCTATCTGCATAGTACTTGTACCTGTAGCAATAGTACACGATACACTCCACTCTCACTTCTACCTGTATAGTACTTGTACCTGTAGCAATAGTACACGATACACTCCACTCTCACTTCTATCTGCATAGTACTTGTACCTGTAGCAATAGTACACGATACACTCCACTCTCACTTCTATCTGCATAGTACTTGTACCTGTAGCAATAGTACATCATACACTCCACTCTCACTTCTACCTGCATAGTACTTGTACCTGTAGCAATAGTACACGATACACTCCACTCTCACTTCTACCTGTATAGTACTTGTACCTGTAGCAATAGTACACGATACACTCCGTTCTCACTTCTACCTGCATAGTACTTGTACCTGTAGCATTAGTACACAATACACTCCACTCTCACTTCTACCTGCATAGTACTTGTACCTGTAGCAATAGTACACGATACACTCCACTCTCACTTCTATCTGCATAGTACTTGTACCTGTAGCAATAGTACACGATACACTCCGTTTTCACTTCTACCTGCATAGTACTTGTACCTGTAGCAATAGTACACGATACACTCCGTTCTCACTTCTACCTGCATAGTACTTGTACCTGTAGCAATAGTACACGATACACTCCACTCTCACTTCTACCTGCATAGTACTTGTACCTGTAGCAATAGTACACGATACACTCCACTCTCACTTCTACCTGCATAGTACTTGTACCTGTAGCAATAGTACACGATACACTCTGCTCTCACTTCTACCTGCATAGTACTTGTACCTGTAGCAATAGTACACAATACACTCCGTTCTCACTTCTACCTGCATAGTGCTTGTACCTGTAGCAATAGTACACAATACACTCCACTCTCACTTCTACCTGTATAGTACTTGTACCTGTAGCAATAGTACACGATACACTCTGCTCTCACTTCTACCTGCATAGTACTTGTACCTGTAGCAATAGTACACGATACACTCCACTCTCACTTCTATCTGCATAGTACTTGTACCTGTAGCAATAGTACACGATACACTCCACTCTCACTTCTATCTGCATAGTACTTGTACCTGTAGCAATAGTACACGATACACTCCACTCTCACTTCTACCTGCATAGTACTTGTACCTGTAGCAATAGTACACGATACACTCTGCTCTCACTTCTACCTGCATAGTACTTGTACATGTAGCAATAGTACACGATACACTCCGTTTTCACTTCTACCTGCATAGTACTTGTACCTGTAGCAATAGTACACGATACACTCCGTTCTTACTTCTACCTGCATAGTACTTGTACCTGTAACAATAGTACACGATACACTCTGCTCTCACTTCTACCTGCATAGTACTTGTACCTGTAACAATAGTACACAATACACTCCACTCTCACTTCTACCTGCATAGTACTTGTACCTGTAACAATAGTACACAATACACTCCACTCTCACTTCTACCTGCATAGTACTTGTACCTGTAACAATAGTACACGATACACTCCGTTCTCACTTCTACCTGCATAGTACTTGTACCTGTAGCAATAGTACATCATACACTCCACTCTCACTTCTACCTGCATAGTACTTGTACCTGTAGCAATAGTACACGACACACTCCGTTCTCACTTCTACCTGCATAGTAATTGTACCTGTAACAATAGTACACAATACACTCCACTCTCACTTCTATCTGCATAGTACTTAAACCTGTAGCAATACTACACAATACACTCCACTCTCACTTCTATCTGCATAGTACTTGTACCTGTAGCAATACTACACAATACACTCCACTCTCACTTCTACCTGCATAGTACTTGTACCTGTAACAATAGTACACGATACACTCCGTTCTCACTTCTACCTGCATAGTACTTGTACCTGTAGCAATAGTACACGATACACTCCGTTCTCACTTCTACCTGCATAGTACTTGTACCTGTAGCAATAGTACACAATACACTCCACTCTCACTTCTATCTGCATAGTACTTGTACCTGTAACAATAGTACACGACACACTCCACTCTCACTTCTACC